>NDGN011509792.1:29597-79281 GCA_002564285.1 Tympanoctomys barrerae
TTTTTTTTTTTTTTTTTTTTTTGGCGGAACCGGGGATTGAACTGAGGCCCTTGCACTTGCCAGACAAGCGCTTATTCTACTGAGCCATCTCCCCAGCCCCGCTGAATTCAGCTTCTACCCTTTAGGATTTGTATTTTATTGAACTGTAATTTATGTAATAAAATTCAGTCCCAGGATTGTGATGGTTCAACTTAAGATGGTGGGAAAATGTACCCACACAGCTGTTCGGGTCCTTGCTTGCAGTACAGTGTTCAGGAAGTTACATGAAATGTTCAGTGCTTTATTACAAAATGAGCTCTGCATGAGACCATTTTGTCCAACTGCGGGAGAATGTGAGATGGGCCAGGCTGAGCGCCGGTGCCACATGGGTCAGGTACGTTAACTCTATTTGCAACTTGCATCAAATTCATCGGTACATAGACCTGTTGTGAGTTGGAGTGTATCTGTATTTGAGTGTACAACCTGATGGCATTTAGTGCCTGGTGCAACCACTGAAATTTCAGAATAATTCCATCACTCCTGAAAAAATCCCTGCTTATCAACAGTTAGTCCCCTTTTGCTGTGTCTCCCTGTCCCGGCAACCACTAATCTGCTTTTTGTCTCTATGGATTTGCCTGGTTGCGCAGTTAGTATAAATGGGAATCATACAATATGGGGTCTCTGTGATGATTCTCTTTCATGGAGCGTATTTTCAAGGTTCACCCGTGGTGTAGCCTTTATGATACTCCATTCCTTTTGAAGGCTAAGTAATACTCTGCTGTGTGGCCACGCCACATTTGCTCATCCGTGCATTCCCTGACGCTTGTCTGGGAGTGCTGCACTGTCCAGGAGTCATGAGTGGTGCCGTGCAAGTGTGTGCACTCTCTCTCTAGTTGGATGCTTTTTTTCTCTAGGGCAGACATCTGGGAGGGGACTGCTGTCTCTTAGAGATGTGCAACAGACTGCAGAGACAGCTAGTCCCTCCTCTTCCTGTCCGTCTTCTGGGCCCAGAGGAACTGCCCAGTCCCTCACAGCTGGGGTTCTGCTGGCTCTCCGTTGTCACACCCTTCCACTCCGTGGTGTTATGTGTCCCAGAATCTGCAGCTCCCTGTGCTCTTACCGCCTTGATCTCCCGCCCACCTTTCTCTCTGGTCTCTTTTCCTTGATGTCTGAACACCTCTGTCGTATTATACCCCCTCCTCACTTCTCACCTCCAGGCTGCAGTCCCTCTTTCTCCAGGAGTCCTTGCACTGGGCCATGATGCATCTGCTGGCCCTAGCTGTGCATACCTGGCTACTCACAGATCCCAGTTGCTCAGCAAACATGTCTTGCGTTGTCCCTCCCTCCCTCCCTCCCTTCCTCCATCTCTCCCTGCCTTCCTTCCTTCCTTCTTCTTTCTTTCTTTCTAGTTTTATAAATCAGACTCAGGACCTTGTGCTTGCCAGGTAGGCGCTGTGCCACTGTGCTATATCCCAGGCCCCTGCAGACACACAGTGAGCATAGGATTGTGTCATGTGTGCTTCCTGATACTCTCTGGACCCGAGTGTTAGTGTCCTGGAATTTGCTCCTCTGTGGCTCCTGCCGAAATTCAAACAAGCAGGACAGACTTGGGAGCTCCAGAGTGTTTCTGAGGGAACCCAGTCTCTTTCCACCTCACAGGTGATCTGGGGACACAGGGCCTGACTCCTCACCTCCCCTGTTCCCGTCCTCTCAGGTGTGGCTGAGCACCCTGCAGACACCGCCTTCCTGGAGGTGGCTCCAGGCCCAGAGCAGCCTCCAAGGTGCTGGGAGGAAGGGACTCTACCATTGTGGATGCTGCTGGAGCTGCTACCCCATGCCTGGAACGCTGTATCTCTGACCCTGTTGCTGATGGCAGAGCTGAGGGGGTCCTACCAGGTTCTGGGGATACCGTCAGCTCCCACACCTGCCTCCAAATGAGTCCCTGGCTCAGGCTCTGCCAGGTAGCTTGATGACACACAGGTGGGCACAGTGTCACCCCACCGCAGGCTAAGGAAGCTTAGGCAGGGGTGTGCCCAACACTCACCAGCAGCCCCTTGGGGCCAGGCATGGAGGAAGGGAGGAGAGGGAGGTCAGGGCCACCAGGCCTCCATTCCCTTCTTTAATGTCTACTGGGTTCTCCCTGTCCCAGTCCAACCAGCTGGGGACAGGTCTCTCCCACACCAGGAGCTCCAGCGCAGCCGGCCAGCGCGGGAGAGGCCCTTCCTCAGAGCCGCCCTCCTCCTCTCCCTCCTCGCCCTCTCCTCTCCCTGGGCCTCTTCCCCACGTGGCTCATTACAACTCCAGTTGTTCAGGTCCCGACCTCAAGAGCCTTCCCTATTGACCCCTGACCAGCGATACTAATCTGTGTCAACAGGCCCCAGGGGTTAAAGAAACACAACCCGCCGCTGCCGCCTTAGCAGGTGCCTGGAGGGGGCGGGGCGGCTCCCGGAGCAGCCCTGGCGGCTGGGAAGGGAAGGGAAGGCGGTGGCAGCGCCCCTTCCCACCGCGCGGCTTCCGGCTCCCTCCGCGCTCTGGCTTTTCTCTTCTTTGCTTTTCAGGGCTGCCCATCCTCTGCGCACCACTTCCTTTCTATGTTTCCTACCTCTTCCCGCCGATTTGAGCTCAGGTGCCCGCTGGCATCCAGGTGGTGTCTGGGTTGATGCCCCATGACCGGCACTCCTGGCCCACTGGCAGTCCTAGTCCAAGCTGCAGGTCAGAGCCCCACTTGGAGCCCCTGCCTCCAGGGCCACGCCGGAGAGGAGGTCTCACAGGGCCATGGGGCTGCCATCCAGCAGTACAGGGTGACTGGTCCTGTAGTCTGTCCTCCCAGGACTGACTGCAGAGACCAGCTCTGAGGAGGAGTGTTGCGGATGGGGCCCTCCATCCCCATGTTCCCTTGTCCTTTCCCAGGGTTGGAAGCTGCAGGGCTGAGCTGTCTTGTGCTTGCTGTGCGCCACCTCTGGCCATCACCTCTTGATGGGGCCCAAGCCTAGGCTATGCCCCTGCCTGCTGAGATTGCACCTGTCTGTCAGAGGCTGCCAGAAGGGGTCAGGTCAGTGTGCTGGTTGGGACTGTAGTGTCCCTGGTGTGTAGAGCTGGCTTGACAGGACTTTAGCACCTTTCTAGTGGTCCCAGGAAACCTACTAAGGGTCAGGGGTAGCTTTAGGGCACCCTTCAGGACATCCTCTTTCTCCAAGTGCCCCACTTTTCTTCTGACTTTACTCTTTGTCCCCCACTGTCTTGACCCACCCCCCTCTCCTGTTCCTCTTGGCTGTAGCTCCCTGGAAGGGCTGGGGAGCAATAGACAAAATCTCCAAAAAAAAAAAAAATTAAGTTTCCCAAACTTTTCCAGATGCTAAAGAAGGGGCCAGAGAAATCCTACAGCAGCAGGGTAAGATGGGGGAGGAAAATGATTCTAAAGCTCTTCACCTCCTCCCCCATAGGGAAGTGGGGACCAGGCGATTCTGGTGCCTTCAGACAGTGCACCTAGAGACCAGGGTCCCTTCATTTCTCATCCCTGGTGCCCCAGCCCAGCCCCCATCCTCCCCACAAGAAGCCCCAGGCGCAGGGGAGGGTGCAGATACAGGATCTCATCCCTTCTAGGAATTTCTGGGTTCAGAAGAGTGGATGGGGACAGAGCTCTCCAGCCAGAGGAGTGGAGAGCTGAGAAGCAGGGCCACCTGGGCCCAGGAGTGCCTGCCCCCCTGGCCGAGCCTAGTGGGAGAACCTGACGGAGGGGCGTGTGGGGACAGTTCAGGGATCCTGGCCATTCCCTGGTTCCACCCCCAAGGGGTGCTGCCCCCACCTCTACCGTTCGGTTTGTCCACTCCCTGGACACCTTCTAAAACAAAGGCCTCTTTGTGGTCCTGGCCCACTGGCCGGCTGCCAACCACATTCTTTGCGTGTTTCCTGAGCGAGGATCCCGGCTCCGTGGTCAGCTCCTCCCCCACTCAGCCTGCACCGCCTGACTGCTGGTGGCTCAGAGCAATCCCCCTCTCCTTCCCTGCCAGGTCCTCCCACAGGTCAGTCCCCACTGCTCCTGTGGGAAGTCTGGCTTGGGCTCAGAGGAGAGACCCCTAGAACTCAGCCCTCAGGCTTCCAGAGCTTGCGGGCAGGAGCAGGCAGGAGAGCTTCAGCTCTTTCCTGCTCTTGCTCATTGATTGATTTGGAGGAGCCTCAGTTTTCTTACCTGTAGAAATGGGCAAAGTAACCACACTTTCTCCAAAACCCATGCCTGTCTGCCATGCATTGTGTTACTGGGACACCCCACTTTAGGCTGCTTTCTGGGATCTTGGGGGGGCATCAGTGGGAGGATCCCAACACACCTGTGGGGGTGGCACCAAGGCCTGCCCCGCAAGGGAAGGAGCTGGGACCTTAGCAAAAGGCCTGCCGGTCCCAGGCTTGGTCTTGCTGCACCCCCCTCTCCCCCTCACCCGACATCTGCTCTGTAACAGCAGTGGGGGTACCCTTGTCAGCCCTGGTGGGGTGGTACTGAGAGCCCTGAAAATAAGGGGCTGTGGGAGGCCAGGGGCCCCAAGGAGGGATGGCTGGGTCTCCAAGAACACTTTGGAATGTCACCAGATATACCCCTCTGTCACCAGTCAGAGTCACACACAGTCACAGACACACACGGTCCTAATGAAGTCTTCCATTGGTGCTCTGCCCCCCTCGTTAAAAAAATGTTCATAATTTGGAAAGAAAAGGAGCTTTTTACAAGCTGGCGGCTCTAGGGAACTTTCCGTCGTCGGTCCTTTCTGGCCTCGTGACGGGTGGGGCCCAGTTTCCCTCCTCTGGCTCTCTGCTGCTCTCCTAATAATTCCCCTCTACAGACTCATCAAACAACCCCCTCAAGGAGATCTCCAGCCAGCTGTCACCTAGGACCCCTGGAGGGCAGCTGAGGACCTGCCTGTGCCCTTCTGGGCTCTTTCCAACGCCTGATCGAGACCCTCCTCTCCTGCCCGCACAGCCCGCTTCACCGCAGGCCAGGAATCTCTCGATTGCTGGCTTTCCAGGATACAGGATGGGGCCCGGGCCCAGCAGCCCGCCCGCCTGCCCTCCCCCAGGGCCTGCCCCACTCTCCTGCTGGGTGAGGGTCCCCCGAGTCCTCAGGGCCCTGCTGGGAGGGCGGGAGGTGCTGAGCTCACCACCTCGGCATCTGCCCTCCCCCTGCCTCTGGTGCGAGGGCCGGCCGCACTCCCGCCAGCGCCCCGCTCCCTAATAGCTTTTTAAGTCCAACCACATGTGTCTTCCAGGAGCGAGCGCGGAGCCGCCCCTCCCGGGGCCTCGGCTCCCCCTCCTTGGCCAGGACCACCCTCCACTCGGAGCAGCCTGGGGGTTGGGGGAGGGGTCTGCCTCCCGAGAGTCCATCTGCTTGCCCCAGGCCCAGCTGGGCAGGAAGGGGCCGGGCTAGTGACAGGACTGAGACGCGAGGGTCTCTCAGGAGTGTCATTCAAGGCCAGCCTGCCGCTGCTCAGGCGTCAGGTCCTGGGTCCATCCAGGTGCAGGGACCTGGGTAAGGAGCCTTGACCTCCCCACAGGCCTCCTGCCAAGGGCTCGATGCCAGGGCCTCTCTCCTCACACCCAGCCCCTGGGGTGACCCTATAACCACCCCTTGACTCGGCACACGTGCGGTTCCCTGTGCGTGCGAGTGGTCTGCCGGGAGGCCTGTGGGATGCGGTTTCGCAGGAGGGAGTGAGGGCTAAGAACCGGCGGGGCAGCAGGCCTGGGGTCCTAATGAGAAAATTGCTTCCAGCCAGGGAGCCTGCTCTGCGGCTGAAATTGCATCCAGCCCCAGCCAGCTTGGCGGCCACAGCCCAGCCCTTCTGAGGGAGGTGGGGAGGCAGGGGGGGGGGGNGGAGGGGGTGGGGCTTGGACGGGACTCACCTCCCCCGGCACACCTCGGGGAGGAGGGGATGGAAGTGAACCTGGCTGGGCTGCCTCTGGGGTCCCCACCCCGGCAGCAGCAAGGGAGGAGGGCTGGAGGGATTCCCCCTGTCCTTCGCAGCATGCCGCAAAGCTGCATGGAGCCTGGAGGGTGCCCCAGAGGGTTCGGAGAGGAAGTGGGGAAGTACTGACTCTTGCGCCAAAAGGTTGTTAGGAGTGCCTGGTTTCCACGGAAGTCCACCTATGGGTCATCTAACTGCGCCTGAGTCCCGCTTTCTGGGATACTTTCTTTGCATTGTGGCCTCCGCAGGGCTGTATCTACACCTGGGGGTGGCCCAACCCACATCCAGGCAGGACTTGGGGGACACTAGCTTACATTTCTCTCTTTTCTCTGTTCCTCACTCTCTTGAGCCTCCGAGAAGATCCAGCTGCAGAATTTGTGAGGCCCAGTGCAAAGACTCAGGGCCCCTCGTTCACAACTTAAGAATTTTGAGGAATTTCAGGACAACAACAGCAGAAAGCAAAGCCCTAAAGCCAGCTGCGCATAGCAGACAACTGTGAATGGTCCACTGCTCAGGGTGCTGGCCCTGCTCTTGGGGACCTGAAGGTTTCCCTTGATGGTTCTAAAGGAAGGAGAACTGAGAAAATCTCTTTCTAGTCTGGGGCTCTGGTCTCTCTGCTACCAGGTCCCCTGGGGACTCTGTCACTGTCGCTTTTGGGGAAGGGGTGAATTTAGAGATACTGGTGGGAGACCAGGGCTCTGGGACAGGGGGACCGAGAATGGCATGCAGCCTGTGTGACTGCGGAGCTTCAAGACGGGCTGGCTCCATCACCCTGGGTGAGCAAGCGTGACCCCCTACCCCAGGTGGAACCTGCAGCCCTCCCGGGCCCAGCAGCAGGTACCTTCCCCCCTGTGGCAAGTTCCAATCCGTGTGAGTGGAGCGAGCAGGAGTGCTCCAGGGAGGGGAGAAGGCAAGAGGAAGGAAACAACCCCATTGTCATCCCCCAAATTACTGGCTGGGATGGCAGGGGAGGAGGCGGAAAGCCGACATTGTTTACTTAATTAAAAGTAAACAACAATTTGCTGCTGCCAGCCTCCCATTAGCTGTGTGCGGAGTCTTAGGAGCTGGAGAGTTCGGCTTTCGCTCCCACCAAGCCAGCTCAGCTCGTGGTGCCACCCTCTCTCCAGCTTTGGCTCCCTTCTCCTTCCTTGCTCCTGTCCCCTGATGGAGGTGGAGGAGGAGGGGCAAAAACCACCAGAACTCAGGAGTGATGTGTCAAGGATGTGTGTGTGTCGGGACTGTCAAGATCCCTTCAGCCGCACAGTTCGGCCTGCTCTGAAGGGCTGGGCGGGGCTGCTTCCTCCTCCTGCTGCCAGATGTTGGCCTTCCCTGCAAAGGCCTCCATCTGTATTACCTGGAGTCCTGGGCCTCCCTGCCCCACCTCCTGCTTTTTCCTCTTCCCTTTTAGCAGCTTATAAACATCCTTCTCCCATCTTCTTGGCACTCCTCCCAGAAGGGGGCTGCTCAGGGCTCCTGAGGGATGGGGAGAGAGAGGCCATCTCCCCAGGGCCTAGGGCAGAGGGGCTGCCTTCCCCCTTCCGGGACAGTGCTGCTGCAAGCAAGCAGCCTCGGAAATGGAGTACCGGCCAAGGAGCTCTCCACTCCAGCTTCTTTGGGGTCTCCTGGCAGGGTGGGGGGTGAGTGGAAGGCAAGGGCTTGTGCAGAGAGTGGGAGAGGCTTATGGGCCTCCAGGAGCAAGGTGCAGCTTCTTCCCAGGGAGGAAGAAGCCTGGCCCTAGGGAGGTCCTCATTTCGCCTGGAGTCTGAGCCCCCCATCTCCTCCCTCTGGGCGGGGGAGCACAGGCTTCAACCTGGGCCCTGCACAGCAAGGTCTTGCCTCTCCACTTTATGCAATCTGGAGCCTGCTGGGAGAGGGGTGCAGGACCTCACCAGACAGGGCAGCACCTCAGCAACCAGGGGGAGTGGGGAGCGGACCCCAGACCGGAAGTAGTAAGCTATGATTTTCCTCTGTTTCCCCAGAGTAGGTCTTCTGGGGCTGGTAGTGCCCCTGGGGAATTTAGGCAGGTGCTTTGCTTGGTAGTGAGATGTGCGGGACTCTACTAGCCCTGTAGGGGTGGAGACCAGGGAAGCCACTCAGCACCATGGGGGCAGACAGCGGGGCACGGCTGTGGACAGCAAGCTAATGCGATGTCTGGGTATGGGGCTAGGAACCTGGGCCCAGGGCTCCCCCCTCCCAGAAGCCCCTATGCCAGCTCTGCTCCCCACAGCTTCTCTGTCCCTCTCCCCTCCACAGCCCTCAGGAGTCACACATTTGCACCAAGCATGCTCTAGCTCCCTGGATTCATGAAGACCAGGGATTTTGCACGCTTCAGGGTGTGCGCACAGAAGAATCTGGGAAGTCTGTCCCGAACCTAATTGAATTAAAGGCTGGGGTTTGGCAGGACATTGTGTATCTGAGCTGTAGTTTCTTGAAGTCTGTGCTGCAGCCCCACTCAGGACCCTGCGCCTCCACCTGCTGCTGCCACTGCCCTGCGCCCAGCATGCTCCCTCCTTCCTGCCCAAGGCCTGGGCAGTTGGGGGTGCCCTCTTCTCCTCCCGCCTCACTCCTTGCTTCCAGCTGCTCTTAGTGATAGGCTGAGGCCTCCTGAGGAGAAGATATCCCCAGCCAGAGGCCAGGAGACATCAGGGACAGAAGGGCTGGAGGCCAGTTTTTGCTGCCCAAGCTTTCTGCTGCTATGCCTACATGACAGCTGAATGGCGCTGTTGCCTGGAAAGGGACAAGTTCTTTCTTTCTTTTCTTTTTTCTTCCTTCGTCTTCGTACTGGGGATTGAACCCAGGGCTCTCATACTGAGCTACATTTCCAGCTCTTTTTTCTTTTATTGAGAAAGGGTCTTACAGTGTTGCCCGAGCTGGACTTTAACTTGTGATCTTCCTGCCTCAGCCTCCCACAGTACTGGGATTATAGGCATACACTGGTACACCTGGTGGGGACACATGTCTTGGTCAAGCATGGATCAGAGCTGAGCAGTGGAAAGGGTTTGCTCTAGGGGGTCTGTGGAACTGCACACATGTGGATGGGGAGGCGAGCCAGCAGAGGGAGGTACGGAGCATTTGGGGCATGCTGCCTGTCCCTCCTGAGCTGGGAGTGGGTGTGGGAGGGGTGAGCTACAGAGCAGAGGGGCTGCCCACCCTGCTTCAGCTTTAGTAGTGCTTTGGCTGGCTCTGGGATGCCTGATCTCAGTGGGGATGACCCTGGGCTGGAGAGGGGAGGGCAGCCCCAGCCCCAAGCCTAGCCCCTGCTCCAAGAGACCCTGAGGCCCATGGAGAAGGCCTGAGTTTGGACTCAGCCCAGGAAGAGCCCTGGGCTGCGCTGTGGCCACAGGGGTGAGGCAGAGCAGCTTGTCTTTGGGGGCACCACTCCTAGCAGGGCAGCACTGCTACATGTTCCTGTGGGGTGCCTGCTGTGTGTGGATGTACCCTAAGTAGCACCACCTACCAGGCTGCTAAAGGCAGCAGGCAGTGCATTTTGCAGAAACCCTCGGGAGGGACCCAACCCCTGCCCATATGTGTGCCCTTTAGGCCTTGGACATGGCAGGGCTGGGGAGCAGCCTGCCTGTGGCCCCATTTGCTCTGGGGCTGAGAACTAGGGTACAGAGCAACAGCCTGGCCAGCCCCAGGCCCTGTGAAGTGATCTGCTTTGCCCAGGGTCAGGGAAGTGGGGGGCGGGCCTCACCTCGGCTAACCTCCCAGCGGAACAAAAGGGCCTTTCTCCATGCCTGCCCTGCCTGCCGGCCCCTGAGGGTGTGCCTGCCGCTGCTGCTGCTGCACAGCATTGCTGGCGGCTTCTTCCTTTTCTTCTCCTCCTTCTCCTTCTCTTTCTTCTCCTCCTCCTCCTCTGTCCCCCTCTCCTCCTTCTCATTTTTTTTTCTTTTTTCTTTCTTTTTTTTTTTGTGGAACTGGAGATTGAACTCGGGCCCTTGCGCTTGCCAGACAAGCACTTATTCTACTGAGCTATCTCCCTGGCCCCCCTTCTCAACTTTTCTCCATTTCTCCCTGTCTCTGGTTTCTGATCTCTTTCCATCTTCATTTTTTCCCCATCCCCCCAAGGGTGGGTGGTGGAGAGTCTTCCTTTTCAAGAGTTCACCAAGCACAGAGGCAGATCTACACTGCCAAAAGGTATCAGGAGTGCCCTTGAGATCACTTAGCCCAGGGAGACTTCACCAGGCCCAGGGCAGCTGCACTCTGGGGAGATGGCAGGCCTGCGTGGGCTGGGGTCCTGGGCTGTGCCTTGTCAGTCTCGCGCCTGGCAGACCAGGTGCACGAGGCCCCTGACACTAGCCCACAGGGCCAGCCATTCCTAGTCAGTGCACAAGGGAAGCTCAGCCTTGCACTGCTACGGGATGTGCTTAACAGGTGCTATCTCAGGCCGCTCCTCCCCTCAGTGCACAACTCAGGGTCCAATGGCCTGGGCCAAGCTACTTTGCCCTTCTTCCTGCTGCGTACTCCAGGGCGTGCAGGAAGAGCCTGGCCGGCAGTGCCCAGAGCTCTATCTAGGCTTGCCGCCCGCAGGCTCTCCACAGAGGGCAGTTAGTGTTAACTCGCTGCGCCACCTAGCTACAGTGTCTGGGAGCACCACCACACTCCCCAGGCCCCAAGGCCTGGCCACCCTGGGAACTGCCCTGGGGTCCTTCAGGGTGGCAGAAATGGGAGAATTTGACATGTGCCAGTCTGAGGACTGTTTTTTTCCCTTAAGCAGTTCCAACTGCCCTCATATATGCCTGGTACTTCACAGTGCATCAAACCATCGTATTTCATTCTTGGTCAAAATCTCTGTCAGGGTCCCTTTGGGACTCACCTGCTATCTGAACAGAGCTTGGTTCTGTTACACCCAACGACTACAGTACCAGAGTTGGGGCGTCTAATAGCAGCAAGTCTGGGATTTGGACTCCAGGCCCAGCACCCCGTGCACCTCAGGCTCCCCTGGCCAGCCACTGGGCCAGGTACTCAGGACTCTGCAAGCCAGCATATCCCTCAGGCCTTCTCTAGACACTTCATCACAGTGGCTCCTTGGACTCCTGGGGAGGGGTAGGGTGGGCCTGGGCTGCTGTCCCCTGGCAGGAGCCGCAGGTCAGCCCCAGACCACGAGGCCCTCATAGCCAGCACTGTTCACGGGCATGCGGACCAGACTGGGCCTTTGCAAAGTTTTGTCTCTTTAGAAAGGGAAGGTAAGAATTCACAGAGCTTCTGTCCCCTGGGTGTTCAGTGGAGTCACTCTTGGAAAAAGGAGCTAGCAGGGTCTCTTGAAGTCTCATCCACTTCAACTTTGTTTCAAGAGGTGAGATAGAGCCAGATATATGGTGGTATGTACCTGTAATCCCAGCACTCTGGAGGCTGAGGCAGGAGGATCATCTCGAGTTTGAGGTCACACTGGGCTCCATACTGAGTTCAAGGCCAGCCTGAACTACATAGTGAGACTTTATCTCTGGGGGGAAAAATGAGATGGTCTACAGCAGTGAGCCTTATCTCAAGGAGCCGATGGTCCTGTGGGGCTTCTACTAGGGAGGCCTCGTGACCTGGTCCCTGGACTGCAGCCAGTAGCTGCCCTGGTCAGCAGGGTTCCACACAGGAGCAGGGCCCTGTGAACATCCGACTGTGGGGTGTTTTTGTGATTGTAGCTCTCAGTGAGCACAAGTCCCTAGGTGGAGGATGCTGCTTTGGGGCTGCTGGCCTTTGTGTTGGGGCTGAGTGCAGAGGCTGAGGAAGCACAGCAGCAGGGGCCAGGACCGGTAGCTTCAGCCTGACCTTCCTGTCAAGTGAAGGGACATAGATGGGCTCTGCAGGCTCCCTTCCCCCAGCTTCAGGTTCTCTGGACGATTCTCAGAGGAAGGGGCAGCGGGAGCAAGAGCAGGAGTCTGCTCAGAGCTAGAAAGAGAAGGGGCAGCGCCCATCCCTACAGGGCTCTGCTGATCAGGCTCAGAGCTGGGGGACCCTCCTGTCCAGGGCTGAGTGGACACTTCCTCGTGCAGGGACTCGCTTCTTCCTTCTCTCAGTCCTGCCTTCCTCCCCTCTCTTCCGTTGGGTCTCCCCAGCTGCTCCCATGATGGTTGTTTTGTTTTGTTTTGAGGCAGGATCTTGCTGCGCAGTTAAGGCCAAGCCTGAATTTATCGTGTAGCTCAGGCTGACCTCATATTCAGGGAGATCCTCCTACCTCAGCCTCCTGAGAGCTGGGATTATGGGTCACCACTCCCTTCTGTGTGCAGTCCCCTCTACCTTCTTTCTCTTTGCTCACGCCTTCCCCTAGAAGCCACAGGCCTCTAATTCTTTCTGCCCAGTTGTCTCTGAACTGCTTTGCTTTGGCCAACTCTTCCCTCTTCAACTCCCTCTTTCAGTTTTACTTTTTTTCTTGTTACTCTGGTGCTCTGATTTACTGCTTGCCCTGTACCCCAGCTCCTTGTCTCCAGCAATCCCCCAAGTGCCTCCTGACCCACTGCCTTCCCCAGCTCATCCTGGGTTCGCAACAAGACCCAGCAGGCTCTGTCCCTCCATGAATTAGACCAAGGACAAATATATTTGGGGGCTGAGGGGNAATAGCCCTAAGAGCAGCTGGGGGTGGTGGCGGATGTCTGGCCAGCCTGGCCTGGCCTGGCCTGGGCAGCTCAAAGGGCCAGAAAGGGCAGAGCTGGAAATAGAGATGGGTTGGGGGAGGGGAGCAACCCTGTGGGCCCCCTGCTGGGGTGCCATCTCTGCTGGGTCCCTAGCTTTTCCTGCCACTACCAGTTTCTACCCATCAGGTTGGAGAGGGCACAGAGGCCTCAGAGTCAGGGGATCACCTGCCTAGACCCCACTATCATATGACTGCGGTCCCCAAGGTCTCTGGGAAGTGCAGGCTTTGGCTGCTGGCTGACTTGTGGCATATCCAACCCTGCCAGGAGAGGCACCTGCCACCCGAGGCCCAGCGCCTGTCCTCTTGGTGTCCTTAGCCATCACTGTCCCTGGGCTGGGGAAGGCTGATGGGCCCTTAGAATGCGATGCAGGGACAGGTGCTGTCTTCTCCTTTCCCTCTTGGTCTTGCATCTGCAAGCCTCCCAGCCTGGTGACCTGCCCTGGGCCATGTTTGGTGGTGGCTGCTGCTTCTGTGTAGAACAGCGCCTACCTGCCCAGGTGTCCAACCTGGCTGTGTCTTCTATGTGCAGAGAGAGTACCTCTGCTCCCAGTTGTGCATGAGGCTGAAAACTGTGCTCTTGAACCTACTCACCATGTCACAAAGAGTAAGAGCTCCTGCCGGCCAGGGTCTGAGCCCTGTGGCTTCTCCTCCCCAACTGGGTGCTGAGCAGAGCTAGGGGGAAAAGGAAGAGGGTTTCGGCAGTCATTGGTGCAGGGAGAGAAGCCTGCCCTGAGCCAGGCCCAAGCAAGTATCCTGCTGCTGCTGCTGCTTTCTCCCCACCCAGGAGCCCTGCGGTGGGTGGCCTTCACCTTGAGCCTGAGTCCAGGGTGCAGAGCATGAGCATCATTACAGCCCCTGGATCGCTGTTGCCTTCTGCCTGCCTTCTTCCTCTGCCTCTTCACCTAACTGCACCCTTCAACCTGTCTGGTACAGAAGGCCACCCCACCTGCTGGGGTCTCTTACATTGTGGTGGGGCTCCAAGGTCAGGTGCGGGCCTCCAGAGCCACTGCCTTCCTGCCGTGCCCCAGGCTGTTTGTGCTGCTCTGCTGGTAGGCTGTGCCCTCTTCCCGCCTCTCCAATGTCTGCTCTGATGGGAATTCCTTGCTCCTGGCACCTCTGAAAATTCTGGGACAGCACCGCCACAGAGCAAGCACTGTGTGACACTTGTGGGGGCCTTGTTGCTGGCCTGGTGTGGGAGGCATGGGCTCAGCACAAGGCCTGCCCACATGCCGTCTTGCTCTCCTGCTTGCTGCTGTGGCCTGGCATGGAGTCGTGGCTGATGGGCAGCAGGCCTAGGCTTTCTCTTACACCCCACCAGGTGCCTTGAGCTGTGGTCCTCCTTGATCCTGGGATCCACCTCCACCTTGTAGAGGGGCATTAAGCCAGGGTTTGGGGGACAGGCCTTCCCCACGGGGACATGACTATAGCCTGAAACTTTTAGGTGAAGCACAACCGTTCATTCTGTGCTGCCTCCCTGCCACTCTGTCCTGTAGCAGCCAGGCCTGGTCCTTCTCAGGGTAACCAGACAGCACCTAGGGGCCAGGCTAAAAGGAGCTGTCTCCAGGCTAGGTACAGAGGTTTGGATGGCCTACTCAGGTGCTGCCTGCCCCTGCTTGTTGTGCTGGGGCTCCACAGGTGGTGGGAGCTGGATAGACCACATGTCCCAGGGGTGTGACTTAGTCTCTTCCCCTTGCTCTCACTCACACCCTCTGCAGGATCCTTTCTCCACCTGCTCCACGCAGGAGGCTCCAGTCAAAGACTGAACCCGTGTGGACTCATGAGCAGTGGTAAAGAAAAGGGGAGTGCGTAGAGGGTGACATGTCCCTCTGTGCCCACTCCACCTACAGCTTCAGGGTTTCAATCCTGGCCAGGCTGCTGCTTCCAAACTGAGCCTTGGCATGACAGAGGCGGGAAAGCCACTGCCTCCAGAGAACTCTTAAGTCATGTGAGCAAGCGTGGCACGCTGGCCCACAGGGCTTTGGGGGACACACGGAGAAGAGGATCCTAGGAGCCCTCCGGCTGGCCTGGCCCCGCCTTGCTCTGCCCTCTGGCTGCCCTGCATTCTCAAGGACTTCCTTGGTCCCCCAAGTGTTCTGTCTGCTGAGACAGGGAGAACCCCTTGGTGACCCAGCCCAGCCCCCCATCTGAGTCGCCCTCCTTGGGGTGTCTCAAATTCTTGGACTTGGGTTTCAGGAGGCACAATAGTGACATTCTCCTGCTCTCACGGCTGCAGGCCGGGCCTCTGGCTCCCCTCGAGATTGGGTTTCCCGTGCCCTGGACGCACCATATCATGGGATGGGGGGCCAGGTGAGCAGAGGGGGTATTTAGGGAGGGAGGGGCCGCAGCACTGCACCCCACACCCGCACTGCTCCTCCCTGGCCTCGTAGGCCAGCAGTCTGGTAGACTCCATCCTTTCCTGTGGGTAGAGGCTGTTGACATCTCTAATGATGGTGTCTCTACTCTGAGGATATCCATGTGCCTGCTGCAGTCTGCGGGTACAGCCAAGCCAGATCTGTGCATCCATCTTAACCCCTGAAACATTCACTGGGTGCAGCCCTTGGGGCCACTGGCCAGAAAGCTGTGTGCAGTCCTCCATGGAGTGTGGGCTCTGCCTGAGAACCATGAGCATGTGTTGGCTGCAGCGAGCCGGAATTCCTCCCTCACCTAGCAAGAGCCATAAATACAGCCCCATCTTTGGCTGGGAAACACATGTATGAGGAATACATGATCAGCTGGGGTACATGGGCAGCACCCAGCTCCTCCTGGGGCCTCAAGATGCCCCTGCACATGCAGTGCATACAGCCATGCAAAGGGGGAGGGAGGGTACAGGGAGGACAGGAGAGGAGGCCAGAGGGAAAGACTAAGAGCTGGTTAAAGGAAGTACACAGCATGCGTGGGTGTGGCGGGGGTCTGCTGAGAAAGTGGAGCCCATGGTGGGGTCAACAGGAGGGGAACAACAGCCTTGGGCGAATTTCATGGCTGCCCTAGAGGTATGAAGGACTTGAGGGGGGCAGTGCCCCTGCCATCCTCGGCTGTTCCTGGTCCCAGTGTGGTACATGAGCCATAGCGCAGGTTGGTGTGGCTGTGGTATGGGAGGGATAGGGAGTGGCTGGGAACCTGGACCTCAGTCCTACCTCAGAGGCCTGTTCCTCAGAGTCCAGATTTATCACCTATTCTTCAGAGGCCTGTTCCTCAGAGTCCAGATTTATCACCTGTTCTTCTTAACCTTCTCCCCAGAAGCCTGCAGTGTAGCTACAATTGAAGATAGGGTGGCTCCACCTCAGAGACATGGACAGCGGGAGCAGCAGCGTCAGGGAAGCGCACAACTGCTTATCAGGCAGCCAGCCTGACCCCTGACCACCTCAGGATGAGCCATGGCCTCCAGGGTGCTTCCCTTACCCAAACCGGGCCAAGGATGGGGACCCAGAAGCCTGCCACCCATGCCCAGGCATCTGCCAGACATGACTGGGCTCCGTCCTGGGTTGGCTGTGCTTCGATGGCTGAGTGGAAAGGACTTATGTGAGGAGAGAACCCCAGACCTCACTGCTCAGTGGAGGGAGCCATTAAATTGTTTTGGGGCCAGGCAGTAGGGGGGTACCTCTGTCCCATCTCCCCTGCAGGAAGTGGCTGGAGGCCCGGCCCCTGGAAAGAGCAGTGTGGGGAAGGGCCAGGGTTGGTGTGGCTGACTTCCGGGACCCTGGCTGCTCTGGCAGCAAGGCTGGAAAGAGGGCACTGCGGGGAGGCTCCTGGGGCAGCAGAGACTGCCCCGGGTCTGGGCTGAGCAGTAGAGGACAAGAGATGGGAAGCCAGCACCTGCCTGCTTTGTGCCAGCCAGCTCTGCCCCTCTGCTGGCCCGCCCGCCACCAGCTGGCCCATTGTCCCGGTGAGAAAGCAGACAAGGAGGGAGGCTCCGTGCAGGCAGGGGCTCACTCATGCACACCCGCCGGGCAGGGACTGCCAAGGGATGGCCGCCCTGGCCAGGACAAGGAGGGAAAGGGGCGGCGGAGATCCGGAGCCAGGAGCCGGGGAGGCCGCCGCGCCAGGCCTCCGCCGCTGCCGTGTGCCCGGCCCGGAGCCCTGCTGCTGGCCACCGCAGGCCCGCGCCCGGCTATTGGCAGTGGGCAGCGCGCGGGCCTGCGAGCAGCAGATAAAGAGTTCAGGCAGAGTGTTTTTTCTCACTAACCGTGGATTTGTGTGTTTGTTCAGCTGGTGGCTCTGATAAGCCCCATTCTGCCAGATAAAAGCCAGCCGCCATGAGGGGGGGCCTGAGGAGGGTGCCACAAAAGGCCTTCCCTTCTCTTTGTCCCGAGTCCCAGGGTTGTGCCGTCCTGTCACCCGGGAGTCCAGACAGGGACGCCCCACAGCATGGCACCCTGGCCCCGCAGGCTGCTCCGAGGCCCGCCGTGGAGGAAGCGGGCCCAGCAGCCCTGCCAGGAGGGCGGGCGTCCCTTCCCTCGGCCGTCCGAGACATCCTCGAGTGACACGGTGCGCAGGGCGCAGCCGGCCCCACGGCGCCATGGCCCTGTGGGCGAGGAGCCACGCTGGCTGCCTGAGCAGAGCCCCGGTCTGGCCACGGCGCACGAGGCCGCGTGATGCCCCGGTCTCTGTGCCCTGCACCGCGCGGCCAGGAGGGCGAGGTGGCGGCTTGGGCAGAGCTGCGACCGGCCAGCCGGCCAGCCCCGGGGCCGCAGGCCCGCCTCGCGGCACGGCCGCCTTTGTCCTGAGTAGTGGGCGCCGCGGGCGCCAGCCTAAGATGGCTGCCAAGGGCTAAGATGGCTGCCAGCAGCGCCGGGCGAGCCTGAGGCGCGTGGCGCCGGCCGGGTCGTGTTCCTTGAGTGGTGGCAGGCACAGCAGCGCCTTCCGGGCCCGGGCCGCCATGGAAGGGCTTCCTGTCTGCCGCGCTCCCCTGGAGCCCATTTGTCTCTGCCGCCGCATCGCTGGCCCACCTCCATCTCTTTGTCGGGCTCTTTCTCCGTACTCTGTCCCTCACCGCCGTGCGTCCATGCGTGCGTCCGTGCGTGTGCGCACCCACGGCGCGCGGTCCTCCCGCCCACTCGGCTTTGCACGTGCGGGAGGCGCCGGGGTCGCCCGCGGGCCAGCGCAGGGCCCGGGGCTCCGGGGCGCGAGCCGGGCCCCCTCCGCGAGGTCTGTGGCAGAGACCCCGGGCTGCCAGCCCATGCCAGGGCTGCGGAGGCTTGGCGGGCCTCCTGCCCTGGAGCTGATCCCCGCAGAGCTGGGACAGGCCGGGCGTGGGCAGGGATGGGGACGCCACCTGTGTCACACGGGGTCTAAGAGGCCCAGTCCAGCACAGCCCTACCAAGACCCCATGGGAGGGGAAGGCGAGGTGGGGTGCCAGGGCCGCCTCCACAGCAGGACATGTCCGGGAGGAGAAAATGCCGGGGGTGGGGGTGGGGGTGTGGGGGTGGGACACCGACCTCCAGGTCCCGGGGTGGGGTGCATAGGAGGGTACAGGAGAGATTTTGTTATAAGTACAGGAGAGATTTTGTTATAAGCCTCTGTTTTGTTCATTTGTTACAAGATACATGTTTTTTCTCTGGAATGTAACAATTTGAACAAGGTAAAGGACTGGGAGATGGGCCCCAAACCTTTCCCCTTTTACGTAGCAAATGGAGGCAGGCAGCCAGGTACTGGCTGGGACAGCAAGTCCCAAACACGGCAGGGCCTTCACTCTTAGGGTGGCTGGGGCAGGCAAGGCTACTGTTGTGCCCACCTGCCTGGTGCCCCATCCTTCCTTAGGGTGGGGGCTGCAGAAAGATGCCCGAGTTAGGGCTGCCCAGCTCCTCTCGAGACTGAGCCAGGCCCTGGCCCACAAGGCATGGTGCTCAGATGCCACCTCCCTATCCTTTGAGCAGCCCATCCTGTGCCGAGTGCCTGCCTCCCCTACCACACAGCCCGCCCTGCCCCCCCCACCAGCTGTCGTGCCTGGGCAGGCATTCTGGAGGTCCCCACCGTGCCCCTGGCACAGAGCTCTGAGGACCTGGGGTGGGGGTGGGGGGCTTTCCCAAGCTCAGCAAAATATTCACACACACACACTCCTCCCTGCCCCCAGCTTTCTCGAACTCCCACCGCACAATGGGCCCTTGTCTAGGGCTCCTTCCGAGCAGCTGTGGCACTGGGGCATGAGACAGCCCAGACAGGCTGGCACAGGGCGGGTGGCGGCAGGGCACAGCCCCCCTCCGGTTGCCAGGCACTGCCTGCTGGCAGATAGGTGAGCCGAGGGAGGCTCAGGCCTGTGGCATGGCTTTAAGTGAGTTAGGGACGGGATGCCCCTTGTGGGCTGGGGCTGGGTGGGGAGGAGTACCCTTGGGCCCACCCAACTGCAGGCAGCATGGTCACCAGGCTCTCCTGAGCACCTTCCTTGCTTCCTGCCTCTTGGCCAGCGCTGCGCACCCTTAGGGGTCTTACTTAGGACACAGTGGGCAATGTCTGGAAGTGGCTTGGGCTGCCACACTGGGGTGCTCCTGGCATCTCATGGGTGGAGACCTGCAGTTGCTTGTGCAGGGCAGAGGCTGAGATCTGCGTGCAGGTTGTCTTACAGCTGTCCTGTTGCCCCTGCTGGCCCTGGTCGGGAAAGGGCAGGAGAGAATCTTTTAGACTGGAGCACCCAGTGTTCTGCAAGGGCCTAGGGATAGTTACGTGGCTGGTGTTGGTGGTACGCTTCACTGCTGACCAGTGTCTTGTTTTTGTCTCCTGCAGAATCCGGACAATCAGATAGTTCAAACCAGCAAGGAGATGCGGACATCAAACCACTGCCCAACGGTCAGTGCCCACCCCCACCCCCACTCGCCCCAAACCCCTCTTTGGGTCAGAGCAGAGGAGAGCATAGAGGAGCCCTCAGCCTGGCCTCGCTCATGATCTGTCCTTCCTCTCTAGGGCACCTCAGTTTCCAGGACTGTTTTGTGACTTCCGGGGTCTGGAATGTGACAGAGCTGGTGAGAGTATCACAGAGTGAGTTCTTTATTCTGTGCTGGGGGCTGGGACTAGGGTGAGGAGGCCGGACTCTGATCTCCCAGGCCCAGGGGCTTCCTGGGAGCCAGGTGGTGGAGCAGAGCTGTCCAGAGAGCCTCGTCTCTCTCTTGGATGCTCCTATGGGAAAAGGAGCCTTGGTGGCCCAGACAGTCCGACTTCCCACCTGCCCAGACATCTCTTCTGGTTCCTGGGGAGCTGCTTGTAGCTGCCACGTGGGCCCTGGGCACCTTTAGCCCTTGCTAGACCTCATCAGCCTCTCTTCTTCCCAGCCCCTGTTGCGACAGCATCAGGGCCCAACTTCTCACTGGCGGACCTGGAGAGTCCCAGCTACTACAACATAAACCAGGTGACCCTGGGGCGGCGGTCCATCACCTCCCCTCCTTCCACCAGGTGAGCCCCGTGCTCCGGTCTGCCGGTCTGCCTGTCGCTCATTATAGCCCAGCCTGCTCAGCCGCTGAAACTTCCTGCTTTGGCTGTCTCATAGCCCTTGACCTTGGGGACACAAACCACATGCTGACAGCTGTGCCTGGATTGAGGATCCAGAGCCCCTTGTGAGGAGGTGGTGTTTGAGCCCCAAGACATGTAGACTAGCACAGGCCTGTGGGTGTTCCAGGCAGCATCCTTCATGGTACAGACTGGATGGGGTTGGACCATTCACAAGGGCTTCGGGGGGAGTGGGGAGCCCTAGAACACAATGGTGAGGACCTTGCAGGGGTTTGAAGCGGGGTGTGCTGGGCAGATGCGGTCTGGAAAGCTGGTGAGAAGGGCTGGGAGCTGGAGAACAGAGGCCAGCAGAGGGCCGAGTCCTGGCCTATTGAAAATTTAGATATTTTTATTTTACTGTGAGGTTTTTTACATTTTGTTCAGGTTATTATTATTATTATTTTATTATTATTTTTTTGCAGAACCGGGGATTGAACTCAGGCCCTTGTGCTTGCCAGGCAAGCGCTTGTTCTACTGAGCCATCTCCCCGGCCCCTGTTTAGGTTATTATTATTATTATTATTTATGTTTTTATTTTTATTTTTTGGCGGAACTTGGGATTGAACTCAGGTCCTTGCACTTGCCAGGGAAGCACTTATTACACTGAGCTATCTCCCCAGCACCCCTAGGTTATTATTATTATTGTTAATGTATTTGGTACAGAGTCTCACTACACAGTTCAGACTCATAATATCCTTCTGTTTTAGCCTCCACAGCACTGGGATTACAGGCATGCACCACCATGCCTGGCTCCAGTGGCCAGCTTGGTGGGCCTGGGGCAGGGCTGACATAGCATGTGGTACTGGGGATCAAACCCTGGTCCTTGCACTTGCCAGGCAGCTGCTTAGACTGCTGAGCTATCTCCCAGGCCCTTATTTTGTTTTTTGGGACAGGCCTTGCTATGTAGCCCAGGCTGGCTTTGAACTCATGGTGATCCTTCTGCCTCAGCCTCTGTGTGCTGGGATTATAGGCATGCCCCACTACACCCAGCTCCTTTTGTTTCTGTAAAGTTTTACATGAAAATATTTTCATTCTCTTTTTTACTGTGGTGCTGGAGACTGAACCCAGGGTCTTGCAAATGCTAGGCAAGCACACTAACCCTGAGCTATATGCCAGATTTATTTTTATTTTATTTTCAGACAAGGTCTTGCTAATTTGCCCAGACTGTTCTTGAATTTGTGACCCTCCTGCCTCAGCCTCCTGAGTAGCTGGGACTGAAGGCGTGTGCCACTATCCCCACCTCTCCCTGTAATATTCTGTGTTGGTGACTGAGTTTTGTAGCTGATAGTAGGAGTTCATGGGTGTGGCTGAGGAAGCTGGAGAGCGTTTTTGCCTCTCTGTGGACCATGAGGACCTCAAGGAAGAGCAGATGGGTTGGGTCTGAGGGGCACGGGGTCTTGGGCTTGGCATCTAGTGGCTCCCACCTGCTCTCCACAGAGGGCTGTCCATGTATGCGCAGCTTCTCAGCCTGGGTCTCAGCCCATCTGACCATCTCCTCCCTCCCCAGCACCACCAAGCGCCCCAAGTCCATCGATGACAGTGAGATGGAGAGCCCTGTCGACGATGTGTTCTATCCTGGCACAGGCCGCTCGCCAGCGGCTGGCAGCAGCCAGTCCAGTGGGTGGCCCAATGACGTGGACGCAGGTATGTGCTTCTTGGGGCCTCTCCCTGCTGAGGAGGCCACACAGGCTGAAGGAGGGAAGAGGGGGGCACAAAGGGCCCGTGGGGGAGCAGTAGCATCCATGGTAGCCTCTTCTTCACGCTGCCTCAACCTCCTTTTTTGTGCCCTGGGGCCCTGATGGTTTAGAACCGTTCTCTTTTCTCAGCCTGGGCACCATGGCAGTGGAGGCCTTGCCATTCTCTGGTGGGGGGACAGCCCTGTGCTCTGTGTAGTGCACCACCTAAAATGCCAGGACCAGACACCCACCCGTTATTTGGACGGTGCAGTGAGCAAGACTCCTGGCTGAGCACGCCCTCCCCGAGGGAGCAGGTTTGCAGCGCCCAGGGAAGAATGGACAGAGCTGTTTCAGCTCAGGCCAGTGAGCTAGCAAAAGGCAGAGATTCTGAAGATCCAGAGCAAGCTGATTCAGATCTCCAGGACCCCTCTGAGCAGCCCCTTCCTGCTAAGCCCACCCACTGCTGACCGAGGGCATGGACCTACTTGAGAGCCCCTGAAGAAGAGACTGTGTGTCCTGTGTACATGTGTTTGCGTGCTGTGCGTGAGGTGGCTGCCTGTGTAGAGGAGCCCCTGGCTGGCACAGCAGAGGCATAGCCTGTGTTTCCTCAGGTCGTGCAGTTCTTGGGCCTGAGGGTGCAGAGCTTCCCCGGGCGGGTATGCATGGGGTGTCATTCTCTGGCTCCAGCTCCGCCCTGATGGTACCTGGTCCTCACCTAGTAGGTTAGGGCTCACAGCTGCAGCCCCAGGAGACAGCTGTGGGAAGGGCCCTGTAAGAGGCTTGGGTGGGTAGAGAAAGTACAGAGAAGGCCTGGGAGACGCCTCTGCAGCCCCATCCCAGCCAGGCCTCAGCCAGGCACCCCCTTCTACAAGGGCTGCTGCTGGGGTTCCACTGGCTCCTCGAGGAGGCCTCAGGCTGCTCCTCACAAACCTTCCAAGGAGCCTGCTGTTCCCGGTTCCCGGGGTTCTGGGTTCTTTCTTCTCATCTGTCTGCTCTTGTGCCTGTTCTTTCTGCTTCTCCCTGCATCCTGCCATGCTCAGCACCCTGAACACCCTCCTGCACTCCCCCCACCTTGTCGTCCTTTCCCTGGGCTGCGACAAATCGCCAATTAAGCAGCCCAGCTGCAGGACAGAGAACAGCTGGAGAGGCACTGTGCGGCAGCAGGGACAGCTGTGCACAGCTGGTGGGGCACCCCCCCTCCCCACCATGCCAGCTATCAGGTGGCAGGCAGCTGTTGCCAGATAACACCTCTGCTGGCACAGGGAGTGCGCCCTTCCCCCGCCTCTCCCTCTGCTGTGAAGATGCTCTTGCTCTCCTTCTTTGCTCTGCAGCCCCTCCAGCCCCACCTCAAGTCCTTGGGTGTGGGACAGCAGCTTTAGAGATTGACCTCCGCTTTCTGTGCCCCTCCCAGCCTGGGTACAGCTTCAAGGCTTCCAGGGGACTCTGCCACCTGGAGCCCTGCTCTGTCTTGTATCCTCTGGATGCTTTGCCCACTGGGCAACAATGCCAGTGGCTGGCAGCCCCAAGCCCATGAGGCAGAGCTCAAGTGGGGCCTTTTCTATGCCCATCTCCTGCCGCGAGTTCTCCTGCCGCTGACACCAGGATCAAAGCAGAGCCCAGCCTTGAGTCCCCTGGCCAGGGAAGTCCTTCCTGCTGGCTGTGGGCCTAGGACCCACTCGATACTCCAGCCCCCCATCCCTGCTGTCCCGTTGGATATGGTCCCCCTCCTGAGGACCCCTGGCTGGGCTGTCCATCTTGAAAGGGAGTGTCAGCTTCTTCCGACCAGAGTGCCTGGCAAGGTCCAGGCCACCTTGGCATAGACCCCTGTGCTTCTTGGGCTGTCCCTGCTGCCCCTCCGCTGCCTACCACTCCTGGCTGAAGCCAGCTTCCTAGGGTTCCTCCTTACCCTTCTATAGTACTGGCCCTGCATCCCCCACTGTTTCCTTAGTTGCCTGTCAGGGCAGGAAGGGCCCCTTCCTTGCCCCTGCCCAGTACCCAGGGGCTCATGGTCCCACATGGCACCTCGCTAAGGCACAGGGGCCAGAGGCACGTGGAGAGGAAGGGGTAGGGGCTCCGAGGACAGAAGGACAGCTGCTGGCTTCCCTCCTTCCCTGCCACCCTAGCCTGCCTAAACCTGCCTGTGTTGCTGCTTCCTCCCCCCAGGCCCGGCTTCTCTAAAGAAGTCAGGAAAGCTGGACTTCTGCAGTGCCCTCTCCTCTCAGGGCAGCTCCCCGCGCATGGCTTTCACTCACCACCCGCTGCCTGTGCTTGCTGGAGTCAGACCAGGTGAGAACTGGGGGCCTGGATGGGGGCAGTACGGGAGGCTGCTGGCCGGGTGCAGGGAGGCAACTCTGAGCAGGCCAGGGCCTCTGCTTGTCGGAAAGAACCAGGCCTCGGGCTGCTCCCAACTGCCCAGCGCCCTCCCACTTGCCTCTCACCCCCATGTGCAAGATGTGTATGTGTGTGTACACACGTGCACGTGCCATGTGCTCCCTAGCACCCCAGGCTCCCGCTCCTGCCCTCAGGCCGGGGCCCCCTTCTCCTATGGCCAGCCACTGGGTGCCAGGAGCCTCTGCGTTCCTTCCTTCTCTCCCTGCATCGTGCTGAGCCAGGGCAGGATGGGAACAAGGAGATGGCTCAGGAGCCTGGCCCTGCTGTGTGTCCCGCTGTGGGCCCTCTGGGCTTCCCTGCCCTTTTCTGAACCTGATGGGCTCAGCTGCCCTATTGGGGACCGAGGAGCGGCCCCAAGGGTGCCTCTCTCCCTCCAGGTCTCCATTGAGAAGGTGTAAAGAGCACCTAGGCCTTCCAGAGGGATGGGGCCCTGCGGGAGGACAAGAGCCAGCACATCCCCCACCGCCTCCCTCCGGGCCGGTCAGGTGGTCAGAAACTTGCCCTTCCTGACAGTGTGCGTCCCCCTCCCCGCTTTCCTGCGTAGGACACATTTGCCTCCTGGCGTCCTCCTCAGGGCCTCCAGGCTGCAGCCCAGCAGCGTGAGCGGGCAGGGCGTGGCGGTGGGGGTGGGGAGCAGGCCCTGGCGGCCGTGGGAGGCAACCGGCGCTCTGCTTTGACTCAGTTTTATGAACTCCAGAGAAAGCCAAGCTTCCTCAGCCCCCTAATGAAACTGAGAGCAAGGCGAGCTGATTGGAAACAGGCGAGGGAGGACTCAGGGAAGAGCTGAGGCCTGGCCAGGGTGGGATCGCGTGTGCGAGGGCGTGAAGCCCGGCGCACAGATGTGCTGTGTGGTGGCGGCACCCGCACCCGCAGGTGAGAGTGAGTGCTGGGCGCAGTGTCAGAGACAGGGCCCTGTCCTCCCTCACCTTGAATGCAGGGTGTGTGTGGCGGGGAAAGCTCAGGGGGCAGCTAAGTCGTATTTTATTTATTTATTTATTTATTTATTTACTTACTTACTTATTTTGGTACTGGGGTTCGAACATATGACCTTGCACTTGTGGCAGGAGCTTATGCCACTGAGGTATCTCCCCAGCCCAATAAGTTGTATTTTATTGTCTTTCTTTTTTATTTTGATGCTGAGGATTGAACCTGGGCCGCGGGCCGCACATATATATGCTAAGTGAGCACTGTACCACTAAGCTCTGACCCCACCATGATAAATCATATTTTAATCTGCTGTTTTTACAAATCATTGCTGTTGCTGGGTGCCATGGGCACAAATGTCATCCCTTCACTCTAGAGGCTGAGGTAGGAGGATTTTTTCAAGTTCAAAGCCAATATAGACTACATAATTTGAGCCCAGCCTAGACTACAAGGCAAGACCTTGCCTCAAAGAAAAGAAGGGGGGAGGAGGGAAAGGGGAGTGAGAGAGAGAGAGAGAGAGAGAGAGAGAGAGAGAGAGATCAAAACCATTGTAAAAATATGAGCAAGTAACATTTAAAACAATTTTATACAAAGATGAAATCCAACTCTGCACTTGTAGAGTCAGCTCCACCGGCTCCTCGGCCACCCTCTAGTCTGCCCTGGCTCCTGTCATACTTCATTCATAAGAATAAGAGACTCGCCTGATATGGTGGTGGCCCATGCCTATAGTCCCAGTACTCAGGAGGTTAAGGCAAGAGGATCCCTGTGGGTTTGAGGCCAGCCTGGGCTCCGCAGTGAGTGAGTTCAAGGACTGCCTAAAACGACACAGTCTCAAACCAACCAACAAACACCCATCGAAACGAGTGCATAAGTGACTGCTAGATATAAAGGCACAGCCCTTTAATTTAGGCTGTTTTGGAGGCTGAGGTAGGAGTGCTTGAGTGCAGGAGTTCAAGCCCAGCCTGGGCAATTTAGTGAGACTGTGTCTCAAAATGAAATTTTTAAAAGGGGTGAGTGTGCTCAGTGGCAGATGCTGCCTAGCATGTGGGAGACGCTGCATTCCATCCCTGAGCTGCAGAAAATAAGTGGCTGGCCCTGAAACCCTACTGCAAATTTGATTATCTTTTTTCTTGAGATAGGGTCTTGCTATGCAGTTCAGACTGGCCTTGAGCTCACTGTGTAACCCGGGCTGGTCTCAAACTCACAACGATCCTCTTGTGCCTCCTGAGTGCTGGGATTACAAGTGTGCACCCCCACCACACCTGGCTGATTTTTTTTTTTTTTTTTGAGGAACCAGAGATTGAACTCAGGCCCTTATTCTACTGAGCCATCTCCCCAGCCCTGACTGATTTTTTTTTAAAGATTGCATTAAAATCTTCTAGATCTCCATGAGTGGGTTTTCTTTGTGCCTGAGAGCAATGCCTCACTGCTTCTCACTGCCCTCTCCCGGGGCCTCTCAGCTCCCATCGCAGCCCTCCCTGCTGTCCTGGACCATCTTGGCTCAGCCCTGATGCCTGTTCTCTTTCTCCCCGCCGCCTGGCACAGGGAGCCCACGGGCTACGGCCTCTGCCCTGCACTTCCCCTCCACATCCATCATCCAGCAGTCGAGCCCGTACTTCACGCACCCGACCATCCGCTACCACCACCACCACGGCCAGGACTCGCTGAAGGAGTTTGTGCAGTTTGTGTGCTCTGACGGCTCGGGCCAGGCCACTGGACAGGTGAGTGGGGAGGGCCTTGGAGCCCCACCGAGGCCTCATCTCCGCGTCTGTCTGTCTCAGGGCTCACAGGGAGCCAGCAGCAAGGGCAGGAGTTACCTGGGCTGCAGCAGCAGGGGCCAGTGGCACCTCACATCTCCACTGCTTTGGGATTGGAGTGAGGGCCCTGAGGCAGGGTGGGTCCAGCACAGGCTTCTGTTTCCCAGCAGGAGTAAGCCTGGAATCTGTCCAACTCCCAACACCCCACTCAGACCTTAGGGCTGCAGGGGTTTTGCGGATCTACATCAGTTTGCCATCTTGTCTCTGATGATGTTCGGGATTGTTTGTCCTCTGTGTGAGGCTGTCCTAGGCACTGTGGATACGGGCAGTTCCCCTGGTCTTTGCCTAGTAGGAATATGTCCATCTGTGGCAAGCACACATACCTATGGATTTTGGTGTGTCCTGGGATCAAGGCCATCCCAGGTGATGGCATTGTGTAGAGAGGAGGCTCCCATCCTGCCATCTCTTGGAGACCTCTGCTAGTAGGACTCCTAACAGGGTTGCCAGCACTGTTTGGTTCTGGGTACAGGCCGGTTTCTACAGAACCTCTCTCTGCTATGGGCCCTAGGGCCTAGTCATAGATCACCAGAAACTCAGGGACTCCAGCAAAGGAATTACCCCCAAAGGTGTGGGCTGCAGGCATACTGGGCCCTGCTCATGGCCCTTGGTCAGAGCACAGTGGGAGGTTGTGTGGCTGTAGCAATGTGCGGGCTGGAGGATGTGCCAGGGCTGGCGTTGGAGCGGCGTGTGCAAGCGTACACCAGAGGCACCAGGGATGCTGGCTGCCCTTCACTGTTCTGCAGGCACCGCCCCCGTGCGCCTTGTGTGGAGGGGCGTTGGCTGTGTGACTGGGGATGGCCACCCTCAGTCTCTGCTCTCTGTCTGTCACAGAAGCTGGCCCTCCTCCCTTGGGCCTGCTCTCCCCACTTGCGCTCTCCTCCTGTTTCCTCGAGAGCTCTGCAGCTCTTCAGCACCCTGGTGGCCTTGTGCAGCCCTCTGGAGCGGCTCTGCCAGTGTTGTGTGGAGCAGGCAAGAGCCGACTTCTTCACCAACAGCTGCTCTGCCATCTTCAGAGGTGCAGCCGTGTCTGTGGGAAGCCACTGGCCATGCCTGGCCCTTCAGAGGGTCTGGGGTCAGGAATGCAGAGCAGAGAGACCGGGGATGGTGCCCCAGACACAGGGAACTTCAGAGGCAAAGGGGCCAGGCCTAAGAACCAGCTAGCCCAAAGAACCATGCAAGTGTACCCCATTAGGTCCCCAGCCTCTCAGCCTCTTCAAAGGCTCTCCTGGGGGAGCAGGGAGCCACTGGCTCCTGAGCCCTGTAGAATACTGCAGACAGGGACCTGAGTTAGCAGAGGCAGCAGGCTGCCAGCTGCCCCTCTGGGTCTCCTCTGTGCTCGTCATGTCAAGGAGTGGGCTCAGCAGGGGACCTGTTGTAGTGTCCCAGGATAGAGACAGCTTATGCCATGGAAGAGAGCAGAGGCCTGTGTGGCACAGTTAGAGGCAGTTCTCAGACTGACCGTATCGCAGTCAGCTGGAGGTCTGGATGCACAGGTGCCTGGGCCCACTCCCAGCGCCTCAAGAGGACCTTCCTAACTTCCTGAGGATCTGGAGTTACAGGCAGCTTCACAAGCAAAAGAAAGGGTTCTCGGACATCCTAGTAGCCCATCAGAAAGGGCCAAGGCCAAGTGGCAAGAGATGCAAAGGGCAGACGGGATGCCTAGCCAGCTGCAGTGCAGTGAAAGAGCAGAAGGCCATGTGCACTGGGAAGGGACAGTGCCATGGCTGATGGAGGAGTGAGACCTTGGGAGGGGGGAGGGCTGCTTTTGGCCCAGCCTTGCCCCCATGCTGCCTGAGACAGCCAGGCGCTCTGCCTGTGAGGCAGAGGAGCTGGGCAGCTTACAGAGCTCTCCAAGCCGCCAGCTGACTAAGCTGTAAGAGCACATGAAGTCAGGAGACCCTGAGATTCTTAAAGCCTCAACTTGGGCCCCTCAACTAGAGCAGAGACATCCATCCTGGCTGAAAGTTACTTCTAGAAACAAAACATTGTAAATTGGTCCTAGTCCTTGAAAATGGATTAGCCCCATCCAGTGAGATTAGAAATACAGATACTCCAGGGGCAGATGGGCTCAGAAGACAGAGGCCGAGGCAGCAAGTGCTGCCTGGGAAACATGAGTTT
The DNA here is from genome assembly GCA_002564285.1 of Tympanoctomys barrerae. Taxonomy (NCBI): domain Eukaryota; kingdom Metazoa; phylum Chordata; class Mammalia; order Rodentia; family Octodontidae; genus Tympanoctomys; species Tympanoctomys barrerae. The sequence goes on from NDGN011509792.1 coordinate 58,545, forward strand.
GGGCAGCCTTGCTGGAAGGGAGAGGCTAAACCGTGCTCAAGGAGAAGGATGAGATGGGAACCAGATAGGCTGCTCAGAGGAACAGTGTGCTCTGACCCTGCTGCTGCCTATGCCAATGTCCCTTTTCCAAAGTGACACCTAGCACAGAAGGTCTCTAGCCCAGCATACAGACAGAGGCCTTCGTCACAGACACGGCACATCAGGCTTAGGTGCTAGTCATTATAGACAAAGGATGGCAAGCAGAAACCCTAGCGTGTAAGAGGATGAGGCCATGTGGCTCAGCCGTGGGGCTCTGTGACTAGAGTTCAGCCAGGCAGGCGAGGCAATTCCACATGTTCAGAGGGACACAAGTGCCTGGAGGGTGTTTGCTCCAATGAGGTCACTGTGTCAGGGAGGAATAGGGCAGAGCAGGCTTGCAGGGTGTGCTGTGGGAATTCCAGTTAGAGTGGCCCAGTGGTGCTGAGACCCTGTGTGCAGAGGGCAGTTGGTGGGAGACCCCATCAAGGCACCATTCGAGGGCCAAGAAGGCCTGGCTATTGGGGCATGAGGTTCCCATCAGATATCACCATGCTGTCTGAGCTGCAGAAGGTTTGGGAAGCTAAGAACCCAAATTTGCATTTAGGAAGAGGATTGATGGACTGCTGGGAAGAACACCTTGGATCCTGTGTTTGCAGATGTGGCTGTGAATACCAGGCTCGCTGGTATAGCTGGGCGACTTTGGATAAACCATTTAGCTCTTTCTGTTGGGAAATGGGTAGAACAGAACTTCTCCAGAGCAAGCCGGGGCTTCCTAGGGGCAGCAGGTCACTGACCCTTCTTCCCCAGGTCACCCTGTGCACTTTGTTCACCCTGAGGTGCTTCTCTAGCTTGCACCCACGTGGTGCCAGTCTTATCCCCAGGTTTGTCTGGTATGACAACCACTCCTTGCAGGGCTGGGGCATCACTGCCCCAGGTGAGAACCAGAACCTTGCGGCATGGCTGGAGGCCAAGATACAATGTGAGTGAGGTGCCTGGCATGGGGTAGGCACCAGGGTGCTGAGTGGATGAACTCACCGTTACAGAGGGGAGACCCAGGAGGGTCATCATAGTGCAGGCGACATGAGTGAGGACAGATGGGTTCTGCCCGGAGAGATTGAGCAGTGGGCTCTGCAGCGCTTGCACACTGATAGAGGAGGAGCATGCCTGGTACCCGATGGGCTGCGGGGGCAGAGCACGGCCCTTCGGGAGAGGCGAGGACAAAGAGCAGGGGCCAGGCTTCCCTGAGCTGGGCCTGCACAGGGCCTCAAGGGCACTGCTACAGGAGCTGGACTCATGAGAGGCAAGGAGGCTACATGCTCATGCTCCCTGTGGCTTGAAGGTAGATCACTCAAGGCAAGGCACAGGCCTGGAGGAGATGCTCAAGCTGGAGGCCAAAGAGGGCCCAAAAGACAACGAGTGAGTCCTGTGGCTCAGTGTCCCTGGCTTTGGAGGGCGTCATCCAGGGAAGCACTCTCGAAGAACCTCATGGAAGCTGGAGCTGACAGCAGTGCCTTTTCCTCACTGGCTGCTCTTTAGAGGAAAGGCCAGCACCCCACTGTCCCCAGACACTGAAGACACAGGTTGCTGGCGTCCTCCGGAGGCCGTGACGCGGGCTGATGCCGGCAGCCACAGTCTTGGCCCGTCCACCCAGCCCTGGGCAGGCCACAGAGGGAGGCCCCAGTGAGCCTGGGGGTTGGCGGGTGAGCTGGCTCATCTTTCCTGCCAAGAGAAGAGGTCTTCAGGAGCACGAGATGCAGTTGCACACATGACTAGGTGGCACCTTTTCACACCCAAAACATTTCCCTTGAGACAAAACAAATCACCCGACGGACACCCCCTCCCTCCCTCCTTCCCACAACTTCAAAAGAGGATGCTCCCCACACACAAGAGACAAAGAGCAGAACACTCCAGACCACATAGCAGCCTCACCTCCACCCTGACCCACCCGCGGCTCGGAGCGGAGACCCCGTCCTGCACCTCACACCGCAGGAGCGAACTGGCGTGGCCGTGCAGGGGAGCGTGTGTCTGTGTGTGATGTGCCTTCATGCGTCACTCTATTTATGTTGTTCGCAGCCCAACGGTAGCAGCCAGGGCAAAGTCCCGGGGTCATTTTTGCTACCACCGCCGCCTCCAGTGGCCAGACCTGTGCCCCTTCCTATGCCTGATTCCAAATCCACCAGCACTGCCCCAGACGGCGCCGCCTTGACTCCTCCATCACCTTGTAAGTGGACGATGAAACCAAAACCACAACGCCCAGCATCCCTGGCCCATCCAAACCTTCTCCACTGCAAAAGAGAAGCAGTAACCCCCAACCCAGAACAGCACGGAGCCTCCCGCCCGGATAGGAGCAGAGCTGAGCCCCCAGCCGCGGCCTCCTGGGCCTCAGTTGCACCAGCCAGCACCCCACAGGCCCACTCACCACTGCTCCCAGCGGGGGCCCCTGGCCCAGGCCCCCCTGGGGGGTGGGAGGGAGAGCAGAGTGGGGCGCCAGGCCAGGGGTGCTGGCGCGGGTGGGGGGGCGGGAGGCGCAGCCATGCCATCTTCATGCCTGATTGCTGTTTTTTTCCGTTTTTTTTTTTTTTTGGTTTTTTTTTTTGGTTTTGTTTTTCAATTTTTTTGTTGTTTTGTTGTTCCACACACACACCCCAAAAATTAAATGTAACCACAAGGCGACGCCACCACCATCCCCTTTTTTTGCCTTGCCCCTCACCTCCATTCTGGCCCTTGGGCCTCAAAAGATGCAGGAGGCCAGCCCCAGCCCCTGCCCTCAGCCTGAGTTTGGTTTCTCTTGCTCCTCTTTTCTTTTCCTGCTCCCACCCTCACCCTCCCTTCTCCTCAGCTCCTTTCCCAGGTGGCTGCTCCAGGGACAAGGGAGGCTCTGGGCCCAGCTCACTTCACCTCTCTCTATATATCTCTTCTTCTTTTCTTTAAAACTGATGACATGTTTTGTCAAAGTGAAGAAAAGGAAAATCTGGTGGAGAAGCCCCAGCTAGACCCGACGTGAAGGCAGGAGAGGCGGAGGCCGGGCGGCACTGTCTGTGGCAGGGTGGGCGGGTGGGGACCGCGGGCCAGGTCGCTGCGCAGCAGGCAGGCGGGTGGCAGGCGGGCGGCCATCTCCACACTGCCCTGTGTTCGCGCTCCCTATCTCTCCTTTCTCCTCACGGTTTGAGTTCTTTCCCTCCCCGTCCTCCTCATGCCATCTTCTCATCTGCACCTGCCATCAGACGCGCATCATGATCATGGCCATTGGAGGTGGGCGCGAGGTGGGTGGGAGCTGGGCTGCTGGGTGGGGGTGCTTCTGAAAAAAAGAGCACGGTGTCTGGTTAGCACAGGGCCCCAGGTGTGTCTGCTGCAGTGGGGTGGGCAGCCCGTGGCACTGCTCCCCCTCTGGGGTTCTTTTCCCTCCTGGAGCACAGCTCAGAGGTCAGTCCCCTGGGTGCCTGAGCTAGGTTGCTCTGCCAGGCATCAGCCTCTTCCTCTGTTGCCTTGGCCCACTGCAAATGCTAGCCTGGCCTGGGGATCAGAGAAGTGTGGCGCAGGACTGTGCGCTGCGGCCCTGGGCCCCAGCCCTGCAGCTGGCTCCTAGGTCGCCTGTTTGTGCCCTTTTCTGGTGCAGCCCACTGTGTGCTCTGCTCCGAGTCCCTGGAGCCACTGGGCTGACCCTTGGGGTTCCCAGGGTGGTAAGTGGTGCCGCACCCCGTCCCCCAGACTTCAGGGCTGGACAAGTGGACTGAATGAGCCCCTCCCGTATCCCCACTTCAAGTAAGAAAGCCAGAGTTCCCATGAAGGGCACGTGGGCCCCAGGATTACCCCCAGTGCTGTCCAGTATGTCCACAGGGGACAGAACTGGACTCACAGGACCTCAACTCTAGCGTCCAGGGCCCCTTCTTGCCCTGGGCCATGAAAGAGAAGATACCTGCACAAGGTTGGGCGTGCTGGGAGCGGGGTGGCATGCGCTCCCTGCTGTGGGCACCACGGCTCCACCTGTCCTTCCTGAGGCCAGCTGCATCTCAGCAGCCAGCAGTGCTGTCTGACCCCAACTCTCCCTTTCTCAGCCTTCCTGAAGGGCAGTGCCAGGTGAGCTGGAAGGCCTGATGGAGGTCTCTCCTTTCTCCCCTGCTCCCCACAGCATTCTCAACGACAGGCGCCTCCTCTGCCAACCGGTTTGTCAGCATCGGACCCCGGGACGGCAACTTTCTGAACATCCCACAGCAGTCTCAGGTAAGTGAATGCCTCAATGAGTGGGTCAGGGAAGCAGGGCAGGAGGAGGCTGGGGTCCTGCAGCTATGCAGAGAGCAGCCCCTGAGCTGGGCCAGGGCATTGGCATGCCCAGCTGAGCTGCCTCCCCAGGCAGCCCCCAGGCTCCCTGCTAATCAGCTAATTGGATAATTAGCTCTGACAGCCCTGGCCCTGGGGAAGGCCGCCAAGGACCCAAGGCTAGAGGCGCTCTGGGCAGGCCTGGTGGAAGCAAAGATGGAAGCCTGAGGTGCCTCGTTCTCTTCCCTCCCTCCCAGCCCTCCCGCCCTGGCTTTGGGTGGGCTGGGCAAGGCATGAGGAGGGACAGAGGCAGCCTGGTGGGCGCCTTGCCCAGAGACTCTGGCACCCAGGGCAGGGCAGGGCTGGCAGCTGCCCTGGCCCCTCCCATGTCCTGAGTAGTCTGGTAGGGGGCAGGCCAGGCTGCAGGAGCTTCTGGTCCCCACTCCCTGCTCCTGCTGACACCACCCTGTCCCAAGGATACAGCCACTTTGTACCCTGCCACTAGGCCCTGGACTTGGCCATGCATACCTGTGTGCACACATGTAGGCCTGTCCCCAGAGTCTAGGGGTGCTCTTGGGGGTGCAGAGAGGTTCCACCTCAGCAGCAGGGCAGAGGCAGGGCTTGAAGGACACAGGTTTCAGAAAAGAGCACACAGATCTCTTTCTCTAGTGCATTTTACAAAAATGCCCCCATTTTGGCTTCTTCCTTGGCTTCCCTGGCCCTGGGAATCCATCTCTTCCAGCATCCCCAGGCTCCTTCTGCCTACTGTGGCTGCTCCCCCTCTACCCAGAGGCCCCAGTGCAGAGAAAGTTGCTGGGTGGAAGTTTTGCTGTGTGTGGTTTGAGGGTGTTTTTTTTTTTTCCTTTTCTTTTCCTTTCCTTCCCTCAAAAAAAAAGGCCAAAAACTTTGTCAAACTTCAAACTTCAGAGCTCCCTAGTGGCAAGGAGGGGAGGGGAAGGGAACTCCAGCCCCCTCCAGCTTCCCACCCCCTTTCTCCAGAGTCACGTCTGACCCGTCTGGTTTCCAGGAGCAACCAGACATGATGTAACACCCAGATGAACTTGAACTTGGGGGTGTTGAGAAGGAAAACAATGGCTCCGAGCAGGGGCTGGAGCCAGCCCCCTCTGCTCTGTGCCAGGGAGGCCGAGAGAGCCCTGCTGGCAGAGGCGGGAGGGAGTGCCAGGAGGAGGGGCAGCAGGCAGCCACCCTACCGCTCTGGGCTGGCACTGGGGGCTGGGCTTCGTGGCCCCTCACCCCTCCTCCTTCCTCCCTCCCTCTCCTGCCGCCAGCAGCTCTCCAGTGCGCTTGCTCAGCCACAGCCTCCAGCCCGCCCCGCTCACTTTCTCTGCTCACTTCACTTGTTTTGGGGCCAAATGAGTTGGAGGCAAGTTTGGGAAAGTTTCTCTCCCCAATATTCCCCATCTCAAGCCCTGGGCTTTGGGAGAAGGAGTTCCAGTGTAGCCCAGCACCCCTGAGTGGACAGGTGTGTCGGGGGATGCCAGGAGCCTGAGCTGGACCTGCCTCCAGTAGGAGTCCTAGGGCCTGGGGCTGGGCGGGCACAGGGGTACAGTCAGGGGTGGTTTCCACAGTAACCAGTGACTTTAGCTGATCCCTGGAGCACCAGATGGAGAGAGAACAATAGAGTAAGTGAAGAAAAGAGAATTTTAGCAGTTTTGTCATTCCCTGGGCAGCGCTTTTTACTTAGTTTTAATCAATTTTGGACCTGGCTCAGGAAGCAGGGAGGAGTGAGCAGAAAAAGCCGCGACGTGCTTGGCAGCAGACCCCCTGTTCCCAGGACTTGTGGGAGGCGTCAGGGAGCCCCCTTGCAGCAGCCTTTGTCCCTAGTTCCAAGTCTGGGACTAGAGCCTTCCTCTTCTAAGGGGGCACCCTTCAGTCTGAGACTTGGTGGTTGTGCCCCATGCCATGAAGTTCAGGAGACCCCAAAGTGGCCAGCATGGGGCCTTGGCAGTGTCTACCAACAAGCAGGGCAGGTGTGGCCTCCTGGTCCCTGTAGGGAGGAGGGGGCAGGTTCCTGGCCATAGCCAGCCTCCACTACCCTGGGGGCAGTGATACAGGGCTTCCCCAAGGGCCCTCGTGTGGGGGGTCCTGGAGAAAACAAGGAGCTGGCTGCTTACTCTGGGGCTGCCACAGGCCCCAGCGAGCCTCTGCTGGGCTCAGTCCACAAGGCTCAGGAGCAGGGCATGTCTGTGCCTATGTCCAGGGCAAGCAAATCCACAGCTCTGTCACCAGCAGCACCTGTCAGCATCACAGCGTGAGACCCCATATTTCCAGTTGCTCTTCATCTCATGTGTGGCTCTATCCGTTCAAATTAATTAAAGAAAAACTCAGATCCCAGTCACATGAGCCATACATATTGCAGGTGCTCCAAAACCGCTGCTTTGGGCAGCAGAAATGGAATTTATGTTGTCAAGAAAGTAGTTCCTTTGAGACAAGATCTTGCTGGGTTTCCAGGCCGGTCCTGCATTCCTCAAGCAGCCCTCAGCACTTGCCACCTTGCTCAGCTTCTCTAATGCTCTTTTCAATCCTAGCTCTTGGGATCCGTCACAATGGATGACACTCTGAGATCCCAAACCAGAGCCCAGCTTGTAGCAGTGAGGCATTTTAAAGATTGCAGTTTTCATAGGAAATGTGCTCCAGGTTTCTGGCTTCTTCTGAGAAGCTCACAGCTCAGTATTCCTGGCCCTCACCCTGGGCTGGTATAGATCTTCTGTCAGCCACAGACCCTGCCTCCTGAGCCTGTTACCCAGGGCCTAATGTGATGGCTTTGGTGTGGGCTTGGGGAAGGACAGCTGAGTTAGTGCCTGGCCTCTAAATCAGAGACAGGACACAGCCTGCAAGGGCTCTGAGGTGACCTCAGAAGTCCCATTCTGCCCTGAGGAATTGCCAAGTGTACCCGGGCACACATCTTTGCCTGGAGAAAAGCCCCCTGATGCACCCTTGGTGGGGAGACAGGAGAAGCCCACCAGCCTCGATGGAGGGCGTTGCCAAGCAGCGTATCCCCCTGGGTCCACCCTGGGTAGGCTTAGAGTAGTCACCAGAGAAGGCCCTGTGTGTGAGGAGGCGGTGCCCCCTGCTGGTGGAACGAGGGAATGACACCACCCCAGGGTGCCCTGAGGGCAGAGCATCGCACGTGGTGGGACACAGCCCCTCCCCCAGGCCTGGTGCTGCTCCGGACCGAAGCCATGCGTCCCCCCGCCCCCAGCCTTTCAGCCTGTGGGACCTTGGCTGGGGTGCCCAGACGGGAATTGCTTTTAATCCAAAGAGACAGAAAGAAAACTCAGCAAGAAGCTAGGCTACCCCCACCCCACTCACCAAACCCCTCTGGGTACAAAAGCCCCGGCCTGGCATCCTCCCCACCCTCCAGGACCCACACAAAACCCTAAACAATTGCAAACATGGCCAGATCCCAGGTTTGTGCCAGCGCCAGCCATGGGGGTCCCACCCGCCGGGCACGGTGCCCACGGGAAGGCCAGCTGGACTCCAGCACTGGGGGCAGGGCCTGGGGGATTCCCGTGGAGGGTGGGAAGAGCAGGCCTACTTCCTTCTCCACCTCTAGGGCTGAGCAGCACCTAGGGGAGCAGGACCCCGGCTCTTAAGGGTGGCAGGTCGGCTCCTAGAACCTGGCAGGAATGATACGGGCTCACTCCAGCTTTCTCATTGTCACGGGTTTGGTTTTTTCTTTTTCTTTCTTTCTTTCTTTCTTTTTTTTTTTTTTTTTTGTCTGTTTCAGTCCTGGTTCCTCTGATAAGATCGACAAACAACAAAATGAAAAAAAGAGGTTCCTCAAGGGGGGAGAAAAAATTTTGAGACATGGAAAAAATCCCCCAGCCCAGCCCAGCCCCACCGAAAAGCAAAAATTAGACGTCGTCAGCCACTCAGCCCTTCTCTCCTCCAGCCCGGGGACCCCTCGGGCCCCCGAAGCAGCCCAGTTCTGAGAGCCCTTGGAAGGGGTCTCGGTGGAGCTGTGCACCGGCAGCCAAGCAGAAAGAAACAAGCAAAATGGGCTCTGCCAAGCAGAGGACAGACGGAAAGAAAGGACGCGGCAGGACTGCCTCCTTCCCTCCCCCACGGTCATCCGGGGAAGGAGCGGACCCCCTTCCCCAGCAACCAGCATCCTTCCCAGGGGACTCCACCCTCACTCAGGCCGGAGTGACCCTCGGGAGCCTGGAGGACCAGCCTGGAAGATGATGGGGTGTAGATCCTAGAATCCCCTCTATCTAGACTCCGCCCCTCTTGCCCTTCCTCCTGGCCTTGGCTCTGGCTTCTCCAGCTATTCTGGACCAGGCAGGCTCCCCCAGGGTGGGCAGAGGGTGAGCCTAGAGTGGAGGGTTTCAGCTACCCCCCTTCCAGCCGCAGGGACCGTTCCCTGGCTGGGCTCTCTGTAAAGTCCACAGGAAAACGTCCGAACGCGGGCAGCCCTCAGCCTGGGACAGGCCCCCGCCCCCTTCTCCCTACACAGGCCAGGAGCCAAGGGAGGTGGCCCCTGGCCGCCCCACACCCCAGCCCCGCATGCAGGTGCCCCACAAGCTGGGGCCGGGTCCAGAGTGGAGCGGAGAGGGGACCCCGGAACCCAGCAAGGAGGACAAGGCAGCCGCTGTTGCCGCCGGGCTACGCGGCCACCTGCGCTTAGGTAGGCGTCCTGCTCACTGCCCACCCGCCCGTAGACTTTCATTTCCTGGGAAGGTGTTGGGTATTGTCCTTTCGAGAGTGTTCTGGAGCTTTCTGGCCCCCTCCTTCCCGCCGCACCCCCACCCCCTCATGGCCACTTGTCCTTGGATCTTAGTTGTATTGTCTTTCCTCTCGACTTAGGGGTGGGGCAGTCGTCCTTTGGGTCTTTCGCTGTTGAGGTTGGGAACTCCTCGGTTTGAGCAACTTGGGAACAGTTTGGTCACACCCCACAGGAAGTAGCTCCCCAGCCCCTCCTCCCCCGAGGATGGGGGGGCATATCCAGAGGTCCTGCAGAAGCCCGGGGAGGGAGGGAACGGGAGCGCCCAGCCCGGCGGGGTGTGACCCGGCCCCTCTAGCTTGTCTTTCTGTGCCTTACTCCTCCTTCCTGCGTCCCCCTCGGCCCTTTCTCAGTCCTTGTGCCTCTCTCTCTCCCTTTCTTAACGGTATGAAAACAAAAAGCACAGGTCAGGATCCTCGGAAAGTCAGTCCAACATTGCACCACGTAGGGGTGGGTTATGGGCTTTATTTATTGAGACTCTATAGTTTGCGAGGCTGTGGCCCCAGCAGGCAGAAGAGGGAAGGAGCCGTCGGGGCGGGAGAGGGCTGCGACCAGGGCGGGGTACTTCCCCGCACGGCCTCGGAGGGAAATTGAGGAAGCTACGCCCTCCTGGCGAAGGAAGAGGACAGGGCGGGGGCGGGGTCCCGCGGGCTGGGGTGGGGAGTGAGGCCGGGGTGGGGGGCCGGGCGGCCGGGCGTGACGCGCGGTCAAAGTGCAATGATTTTTCAGTTCGGTTGGCTAAACAGGGTCAGAGCCGAGAGCGGAGCGGGAGGGGCCCTTGCCGGCCGGCCGTGTGCGCCCCTTCCGTCGACGACAATCGGGGGTGCACGGGCGCCGCCCGGGCGAGGTCGGAAGCTGCAGGCCAGCTGGGCCCGGGAAAGAGGTGGCGGGGACGGGTGGGGAGCGGCGGGCAAGGGGAGACGAGGGCACCGGGGATGTGGGATGTGTTAGGAGGAAAAACCCACCAAAATGTATATGGGGGAAATGAACTTTTTTTGTTTTTGTTTTCATTGAACCAAGTGCAATGCATCAGAGTTTTCCTATCTTTGTATGTTAAGAGATTGTTAAGAAAAAAATTCTATTTTTGTTGTAATGTCCTCGAGGCTCTGGGGACGCTAAAAGAACTGGGCCTGCCCCGCCCTGCGCGGAGGTAACGAAAGCTGAGTGTTTCTTCCTTTTTTTTTTTTTTTCCTTTTTGGTTCGTTTTCAGTTTTATTTTTAAGTCGTTTTCCTGCGTTGACGAGGATGATTTGGGGTTTTTATTTGTTTTGTTGTTCGTTCTCGATTTCGGTGGGAGGGCTGAAGGAAACGTTCATGTTTTGGATTAAAAAAAAACACCTCACCTCGACATAAAAAGAAAAAACCCACAAGATCAAAAAGGAAAAAAGGACGAGAAAATTATTTTTAGGATAATTAAACATAAAACCCTGGTGCTTCTTACATTATAAAGTACGTTTTAAAAACCCACAAACTATTATACATAAGTTTATGATCAGTTAAATATCCTGCACTTGTTAGGAACAGCATATCCCTTCCTTGTTGAGCTTAACGCAACGGGACGCGGCGCGCGCCGGCGGCGGCGCTGCTCGGCCGCGGGTCTCCCGGGCGCCCCTCCCGGCCCAGCGCCCTTGTCGCCCCATCCCCGCCCCGGCTCGGGGGGCGCGGCGGGGTCCCCGGCCCTCCCCTGCAGAGGTCAATGCCAACGAACAAATGTCCCCTTCCTCCCCTCTTCCGTCCCGTCCCGCCCCGCCCCACCCCGAGCGCCCTTCTTTGAGCCAGACGCCAACTTGACCCTCACCAGCATTATCAGGAGCGCGCTCAGCAAGTTGGTAGTTTCCTCCCGCCCCCCGTCCCACCCTGGCGCCCCACGCGACATCACTCCTCCTGCCCCGCCCCGGGAGCCCGAGGTTCGCTGCTCCAGGGCAGGCCTCGCCAGCCCGACGGCCCAGGCCGGCGCCCGCACGCACGCACGCACACGGCCGCACAGCCCCCGCCCCGCCCGCCCGCCCGTGACTGCCTTACACACCCGCCCCGCGCTGGCCGGCCGACCTAGTGCCTTGTTCTCACCCCCGTGCTGGCGGAGCGGACGCCGCGCTCTGGGACCCAGAGGGGCCTGGTGGCTCAGACGACCCACTGCTTCTCCACCTGACCGTGCCGAATGGACCCCCCCACACACACACACACGAGAGAAAATAAAGGAGCAATAAAGTCACGAGAACTTTTGTCCCCCAATCTAGAGTCCGAGGGGCACCCCAGCCCCACCTCTGCTCCCCCCCTCTCGGGGCGCCCCCATCCCCTCGCAAGCCAGCCTGGGCCAGCCCCGCTTCTGCCCCTCCCGGGAGATCCGTGCGCCCGACCAGCACCAGCATTGCGGACCGCAAGGCCGCCCGTCCCGTCAAACAAGTTTCTTCTTAGGCTAAGAAACGCAGTATATACGAGTATCTATATATAGTACTAATGGATTGGTGTGCTTCCCCTTAGCGCCCCTCCCTCTGCGCCTCCTCCTTCAGCCTGGTCCCTCCTGCCCTCTGCCCCGTCTCTGCACTGAGATACATAAGAAACAAGGGTAGTTTACTGTCTGTTTTGTTTTCTGGGTTTTCAGTGTCCTAGCGGAATGCAAGTAGCCAGCCCGTCTGTACCCTCTCGCCCCGCCCCACCCCGCCCCGTCACTGCGCTTCTGTTATACCATCTTTGCCTGACTCTCTGGCTTCTCCATTGAATGGCTAATGTGTATGTGAAATAAAGAAATAAAGAAAAAAAAAGCAACTGTGCCTGAGCTTTTGCAGACGCTATCGCGCGGGGGTCAAGTGAAGTCGGCGGGGCCGCCCCGTCCAGGGCGCACGTCCTCCGGCCGCCGGGAGGGGGCGCCAGTGGGAAGGCGCTGGTCCTCAGCTCCTCGCTGCCTTCTCCTGCGACCCAGGCGCTGGAAAGCGAGGCACCACGTGAGTCTGAGACCGCTTGGCCTGTTTGGTGACCCCACCCCCAGGACGGGGGCACAGGCAAGGTTACTTCCAGCGATTTTTGCAAAACAGCCCGCGGGGACCCTGGGGGCGACAGTTGCCCTTCCGGATCCCCAGGACAGCTCCCCTTTCTTTCGGAAACGTCCTCACTCCGCTGTCGTCCAGGGAGCTTGAGCTTGTTCCGGAGCAGTGATGCTAGGCGTCCGCCGTTTGCATGGACGGCTCCGGGCTGAGTTTCCAGGGCCCCCCAGCTCAGAGACGCCGTCGCTGCACAAGGTCACCGCACCTCCGGACTCTGGGCCACTTGCTCCATTTTGATGGGCCGGGCTACACCACTAGGGCTGCCGTCCGAGTCTGCTGGGACCATGGGCTGCGCGCGCGTCTCCGCCTCGGCGCTGCGTCCTGAGCCGGGGCCTCCCTGCGCCGCCCGTTTTCGCGGTCCAGGCGGGGCGGAACCTAAGGCCAGGGCAGCTGCCTGGTCGCGCAGCAGTCGCACCAGGAAGCCGATGTATTTCATGGCCAGGCGGAGCACCTCGTTCTTGCTCAGCTTCCGGTCGGGCGGGTGAGTCGGCAGCAGTTTCCTGAGCTCAGCGAAGGCACCATTCACGTTCTGCTGCCGCCAGCGCTCGCGACTGTTGGTGAACACACGCCGGGCCACCTTCTGGGGCTGATGCCCTGCGCACAGGAGATGGAGTTGGGCTCAGGCTCCTCTCCTGTCCTCACTGCGGGCACCCTCGTGGGGACTTCAAATCAGGAAGTGGGCTGGCACTTTCTGTATCCACAGTACCCACGTGTACCCATTCCAAAGCTCTCAGACAAGGGCCATAGGGGCCCAGACTTGACCCCAGGGCTGCTATGCCTGTCGAGCCTTGATCTTCAGTGGCTCATGGTCCTGAGAGTCACTCTTCTAGTTTGTGATGTGCCTGGGGGACTTGTGGTCTGATAGTTATGATTGTGTGTGATGGTTACCACATGGTTGTGGCTGTTGCATGCATGACTGTGGTTGTGTGGCTGACTTGTGTGGTTGTGTGGCTGTGTCCTGGGTGACTCTGGTCCCTGACCTGTGCCTTCTTTGGGGCTCCCAAGACAGGCCCAGACCTGCTGGGTTTTGCCCAGACACTTAGCTTGTTAGTGGCAATACTTGAGTGACACTGGCTATGGGACTGTGGTCTCATCCTTGGGTGTGACCTGTGTGCCTATCCCCTGTATATAGGTGTGTGCACTAGCAAGGGGCCATACATACATGGGCATGCATGTACAAACACACACACACACACACACACACACACACACACACTCACCCTCTGCCAGGTCCAGCTCGCAGTGGCTGGGTCTCCGCTTCAGTCGGCTGCTGGGGAAAATGCTAAAAGGTCCAGCCGGTCCAATGTAGACACTGGAAGGGGTTGCAAGTCACGCATGCCTTATAGTCATGGACTCCCCCCACCCCCCATCTCTGGCAGCCCCAGCCCAGCTCCCACTGACCTGCTGAGGAAGGGGTGAGGGTGGTAATGTAGAGCCAGGGTGGCTGGGGTGGTTCCCAGGGCTGAGAGGTGCAGCAAAGGTGGCCGAAGGGTGCTGAGTTCTGTGGTGGGCATGACTACCCCTGGGGGCCTAGTGTGACCAAGGCTGATCACTGGCACGCCTGGGGGTAGCCTGGTGGGAGAGACGCCCCTGTGGTCCAACTCTTCTGAGGGTGATGCAGGTTTAGGGGGTGGGGCAGGCACTGGGCTGGGAGCACGCACTACCTTGGATTTCTCTGTCATGGTGGGACCCACCTCTGCCTGGGCCTGGGGTGGGCACATGGACCCAAGGACGGGGTGCTCACCTGTGGGGAAAAGGCCGCCAGATGGGAGGAAGGCTGGTGCCATCTCCCCCACCTGCTTAGCCTAACAGAACCTTGTGGAAGGGGGAAAAGGAAGGAAAGTGGAGAGGCTCAGTTTACAGACTGGAAGCTTAATTCAGAAACTGCCACCATATGGGAGGGGTCCTCCACTACAGCAGGGGTCCAGCAGCTGGCTGGGCAGCACTGGGCCTGCTAGACCATCTCTGAACATACTTCCCTACTTCTAGAATGCTCTCTGACCCTGGGATCACTCAAAACCCTGATATTGACCTATAATCCTCAGATCTGTATTTCTGATCCTGAAACCCTCCTTTTTGTCTCTGTTTGTTGAGATAGGGCCTTGTTATGTAGTTCAGGTTGACCCTGAATTCAGTGTGTAACCTAGGCTGGCCTGCACCCCATGGTGACGTGCCTGCCTTAGCTTCCCAGAGTGCTGGCGTGACAGGCATGTGCCACCACACCTGGCTGTTGGCTCTCACTGACTCCTTGAGCCACGTGGTCTTGGGATCTGTCCAACACTGACTCTGATGCCCTCTCCCCATCCTGGCTCCTAGCGATGCACAGTGACCCCAGTTTCTTCTCATCACCTCCACATCTGGCTCCGAGGCTTCCCTGTAACTGCTCCAGATGTCCTCCTTACTAACCCTGTGACCCCACTCTGACACTGTTATCCGAAGGCTGGCCCCGAGACCCTAACACTGCCCAGGCCCATCCAATCATGCCCTGACTGTGCTCTGGGCTTGGGTCTTCTCCCATCCCACTGCACCCTCCTTTAGTATCTATGTGCTGGGCTCCAGGGTCTGGGCCAACCCCCAGACCTCTGGCCTAGCCTTTGCAGCCCTGAGAGATGGCCTGGCCCCTCACTTAGTGGCTCCCGGCTTACAAATGAATGAGTGAATGAATGGACACAAATGCAGGCAAGGTCCTAAGCGGTGCCCTCTTACCCCAGTGCTGTTCTGGCAGCCTGGTGAGCGCCCGGCTCTGTCCCTCCGGGCCTGTGGTCCAGGCCAGGCCGCGGTCTGCTGTCTGGGCCGCTGTGCTCCTGAGGGGCCCGGTGGCGGCGCTGGCGGCGTGGACTCCTGTTAAAAGTGCGCAGCTCCGGCCTGCCGGCCCTCTCCCCACTCCTGGCAGCCCGGTTTCCTCCCCTGCCCCTGCCCGGCGGCCAGAGGATGCTGGGCTGCACAGATAAGGGCCCCAGCCGCCTGGCTGCGCCTGATAAGGAGCCACGCTGACCCGGAGGAAGCCGGCGGGCGGGGACCTCTCGGGCCGGCCCCGCCCCTGGCCGCCACTCCGGGTCTTGCCTTCCGCCTCTCTCGCCACCTCCTGGAGGCGCCCGGGTGCGTGCCGAGGGGAAACCGAGGCAGGGAAGCCTCTCCTCTGGAGGCCCTTGACTTTGAATGCCCCCTGCCCGTGCCCTTGTGGCTGCGGGGGAGGGCGCCCCTTCTGGCCGCTGAGGCCGCGTGACCCCGGGGCCCTTTCTTCCTTGCAGCACTCTGCCCGGTTCCTCTTTTTACACTGCCCCTGCCGGCTTCTCTGCGTCCCCCCTCCCCCCACCAGTGTGGGGCGCAGTGCTGATAGTCGCCTCGGATGGATGGCTAATTTGGGCAGACACCCCAAGGTGCTCTCCACACATTTTCAGGCCCAGGAAGGGGCCTTCCATTAGCTCCCCCCCCCAAAGTCCCCACAAATCTGGAACTATGGGCCACAGAACCCCCAAACACACTTTTTATTCTTTTGGCTTTGTCCTTGGGTCTTATTATGTAGTGCAGGCTGGTTTCCAACTTGTGGAGATCCTTCTGCCTCAGGCTCTCAAATGCTGAGATTACAGCCACGCCCACCTATAAGCTCCAACTTGGCTGTGACCTTCAACCAGGTCGCACAGAACATGGCCCACTTATCCTGGACAGCAAGGTGTGTTCAAGATTACACTGCATGGGGCCGGAGAGATGGCTCAGCAGAACAAGCGCTTCCCTGGGAAGCGCAAGGATCTCAGTTCAATCCCTGGCTCTGCCAAAAAGAAAAGCTCACACTGCAAACACAAATTGAGGGGCTCTAGTATAGTGGACTGTTCCTTGTCCAGGTAGCAGCAAGACCACTGTTCCCTATGTCGTGTCCTGCACAAGGTCAGCCATACTTTACCCTGGATGATGAGGTACCTGGGTGATGAGGTACCTGGATCAATGCCTGAGTCTCCCGCTCCACCCAGCACCAACACTACCAAACACTACCACCACCACCACCCTCTCCAAATGGGCCAAGGCAAAGAGCCTTCCCTCAGCTCACCCCACTGACCACCCACAAGCCTCACTTTACATTGGGCACGAGGGTGCTTACTAGACCACCTGCCCCAGTGCTCCAGGGGAGGGAGAGCGGCTTCCCCTTGCTGGGGATTCAGGCAGCAGCCTGCTGGTCCCTGGCAGTGTGCACTGCCCTTGGAGTAGGGCAGGAAACACCTGGCCTGGGGCGGATATGCAGGGCGCCTGATTCCGGCCTGGCTTCCGCCTGCTGTGCCCCAAGAGAGCTAGGTTGAAGAAACCAGGCGGCGGGCGGGCGGACACACAGAGGCCCAGGGGCTTGAGAGTGGGTGGGGGAGGAGCCCCTGCTCGAACACACTGGGCTGCCGCCCAGTGGCCATTTTAAGAACAACAGGAGGCAGCTGGACAGGCTTCAGGACCTTAGTAGAGGGACCCTGCAGATGGCCAGAACCCAATTCCAACAGCCAAGATACTGGGGAGATAGCTCAGTGCTTAAGTGCCTGCCTGGCAAGCACAAGGTCCTGAGTTCAGTCCCCAACATCGGGGGAAAAAAAAAAGATGGATTTAAAAGTTGAAGCCAATTCCAACAGCCACCCAGAGTTCAAAAGGTAAGCAGATACACAGTTCTCTGGGGTAGTAAAACACGTGAAGAGTCCTGCAGTTGGAGCTGTGCACAGAACAGTTGCTGTTGGAAGTGGTAGTCCATGCATGTCTGTATCCCAGCACTCAGAAGGCAGAGGTAGAAAGATTCCAGGCCAGGTTGGGCTATTATATAGCAAGACTCTCCCATCCTCCCAAGGGATGACGACTGGTGGAGTGCAACATCTTTTTTTAAAAATTTATTTTTTGGTTCTGGGGCTTGAACTCAGGGCCTTGTGCTTGCCAGGCCAGCACTTTGGCTGCTGAGCTATCTCCCCAGCCCCAACATCTCTTTATTGGCTCAGTCTACACGTGGCCTTGCGGTGGCTCCAGGCCTGGGGAGCTCGGGCTGCAGGTCTTCAAACTGTCTGTGGGGGCAGCAGAGGCTCCAGGCGTAGGTTGGCCATGTGAATAGCAGCACTGGTCGCCTCGATCACAGGTGCCCTGGTGGGAGAATGGTGGCTCTGAGGCTTATAGGAGCTCAGCAGCCCAAGCACTGGCCCAGCTGGGCTGTCCAAGGCCTGCCTGCCCACTAGGGGGAGCCCTTCAGGCCAGCACTGCAGACAGGTGACACCTTACCTCCTTGAACCTTTTGCAAGGGAACGTCTTGAGGCGAGCAGCTTGCTGGGCTGGATCCTCAGTCAGCTCCTTCCGCTTATTCTGCTTGAGCCTACGTCTCTCCTCCGTTTTGCTTGTATTCTTGCCCCTGTGCACAAACCAAAAACTAGGACCACATGTAGCACTGACAGAGCTGTACCTCAGGGCTGTGGCCACAGCTACTCACTCACCCTGGCCGGGCACGGGGCCGGGGACCCCAGTTGGCCTCTGGGTTGACCTGGAAGCGCTTGAGCCCTCGCTGGCGGGAGCTGGGGTTGGCATCTTCCCGGATGGTAAAGTTAGCCTGCAGCCTGGGAAAGTGGATATGGGCTCAGGGGCAACCACCAGAAGGGCCTGCCACCTACCATGTTAGGTCTCACTATATAGCCCAAGCTGGCCTTGAACTTGTGCCAGTCCTCTTGCCTCAGCCTCCCAAATGCTGGGATTACACAAATACACCACCACACCCAGCTATGTCAGGATTTATCCTTTTTTAAAATTTTTTCTTGTGGTACTGGGGTTCAGGGCTGTTATACTGAGCTACATCTCCACCCCTTTTATTTTTACATATCAAGACAGGGTATCCCTAATTCACTATGTTGCCCACACTGGCCTTGAACCTGTGATCCTTCTGCCTCTACTTCCAAGTGCTGGGATTATAGGTTTATGCCACCATAAAGGGCTTCACTCCCTAAAAAAATTTTATTTTTATTTTTAAGTCTCCACTGTTCTCCATGAAGGGAACAGATAGTAAAGAAAGTAGACCTTTCCTCTGGTAAAGCTCATGTTCTGGTGTGGGAGAGAAACAAGCAACAGGGTAAATCCACACACCCTGGGTGTGTAGCTCAGAGTCAAGTGTTTTCCCAGCCATGCTCGAGGCTCTGGGCTCCACCCCCAGCACACATTCACAGAACCCTAGCCAATTCAATTGCATCAGGATTCCTGGTATTGTATGTGCCGGGGGTGTTGAAGGCAGGCAGGAGGTAGGAAGGGAAGGAGACCAGGAAAGAGCGCAGGAAAGGCCCTGAGGGGCAACTGCCCAGTGTTTGAACCAGTAAGGGAGAGAGCAGTTTGAGGGTGAGGAATGGATTGGGGCAGCCTGGCAAGATGCAGCGGGCCCAGGCAGGATGTTGGTGTCTATGAGGAAGGTGGGAACCACAGAGGGTTCTGAGCAAAGGGCCAAGTTGGGACTCATTGGTGGGTGCACCTGGCTGCTTAGAGGACAGATGGTAGGGATCAAAGGGGACAGAAGATCAATGAGAACAGAAGGCAGGGAAGGTGGGTAGGAAGCTGCTGTTGTCTACACAGAGGACAGCACCGTGCCTGTGGCACCCCTGCTGCTCTTACCTGGGCTCCACACCAAGGATGCGGAATGCAGGGCTAGTCTCCGACAGCCGCTCCCGCTTCACGGGGCACTCCTTTTCCTGGGGGCAGAAGGGCCTTGCTGAGATCACCTCCTGCCCGCCCTGCCTGCCCCATACAGCCGGCCTTGTGCTCACCCAGCAGCGCATGATGTCCCAGAGAGCCTCGGAGGGCGCATCAGTCTTCACTGCATTCCTACAGGCATGGGAGAGTGAGACCCGGAAACCAGCGTGGAGAAGGGCGGATCTGGGGACCAGTAGAGTGAGTGCAAGGGAGGCTTTCTCCCAAAGTCCAGTTGACTTGGGTGAGTCAAGCAGACAGGATTGTGTGTCTCTCAGAGTAAAAATATACCGTGAATCACAAAGCAAGTACCCAGGGGCTGGGGAGATGGCTAAGTAGAATAAGTGCTTCCCTGGCAAGCTCAAGGGCCTGAGTTCAATCCCCGGCTCTGACCAAAAAAAAGCAACTACCCACAAGTATGCCGGTCTAAGGCCAATCAGAAGTCAGCTGCAAGCCCCGCCCCTGGTCCCCTCTTGGGCTGGACTCCGCCCATCAGCCCAGGGCCAATTGGTGGTCAGCTGCAGGCTCCTCCTAATTCCCATGCCCTTACCGAAGCTGCAGGAGGCTCGGTGTGTTGCAGTGGATAGTGCTGCTCAGCTGGTCCAGAGTGTAGTAGAGGGGCACATCTGGAAGCTCCTGAAGAGACAGGATGTGTGAGGGTTGAAGGTGGAAGGAGATGGAGAACCCCCCCCTTTGCCCAGCTCCTACCTCTGTGACGACACTCAGGACCCCTTGGATCCGTTCTGAGGTATGGAAGCGGCAGGTGTTGCTGCTGACTGCCTCCAGTACGCGTCTCACAAAGTCGAGGTCATGAATGGGCTCTGCCCATATAGGGCCACCAAGCTATGGGTGGGCACATGAAGCACACATCAGCAGGTGCCACTTGGGCCCCCTGGAATCCCAGGGTCCCTCGCCTCACCCTACCTGGTGTCGGTGCCCACAGTGTCCACACTCAGGAGCCACAGGGGGACCGCAGGCTGCAGAGAACTTGACCCTGCAGGAGCAGGGGGTAGTTATGGGCAGCGACTCGGGGACACCTTTCCACCTTCCTCCCAGCAGCCTTTGCTCACCGCCCGCTGGAGGCCGTGGCTACTTTGCCGAGGCGCTGCAGGTGGAAGGCGCCACAGCCCACACACTGGAACACTAGCGCCTGCTTGCTGGGGACAAACGGAGCCATGAGCTCTCAGCAAGGCCAGAAACCCTACTCCTCTTTCAGAGTTTCCCCCACAGAACTTGCCCCCCCAATCCTCCCCCCACTGACCTGGCTGAGGCCTTCACGTGCGCCTGACCAGTGAAAACTCGAACAAAAACACGCACATAGAAGTCTGCACTGATGCTGAGCAGTGGCACCACATACCGCTGGTAGCAGTTGGCATGAAGGTCCAGGCTGTGCAGGACNATCCTCAGGGCCTGGGGGGGGGTGCACGTGGGAGTGTCAGCGCCACTCCCACCTCCTACCCATCAGCTGTGCTAAGTGCCCCATGGCAGGCTCCGCATGGCTGTCTTGAGGCCTTGTGTCATCTCTTGAGTGTGTACTTTTTTTTTTTTAATTTATTTTAATACAGGGACTACAGGGTCTTACTATACAGATTGGACTCAGTGATCCTCCCATTTTCAGCCTCCCAAGCACTGAGATTAGTGGGGCACGCCACAAGCCCAGTCGCAGTCAGGCCCTGGAGGTGGGGCCAGCATGGCATCCCAGTGATTGAACCCAGGTCTCTGCACCAGTCTAAGCAGGTGCTTTAATCCGCTGAGCTATTTAGCTGACCCTGAGTGTGTACTTCTTCAATTCTGCCTAATAAAACCTACGAGGCCAGCAGTGGTGGCACATGCCTGCAATTCCTACACTCAAGAAGCTGAGGCAGAAGAATCAAAGTTTGAGCCCAGCCAGGGCACTTAAGAGATTAGCAAGAACCTGTTTCAAAAATAAAAAGGCAGGCCAGGGAGACAGCTCAGCAGTATAAAGGCCTTTCTCATAAGTGCAAGGTCCTGAGTTTGA
>NDGN011509793.1:669-11530 GCA_002564285.1 Tympanoctomys barrerae
TTTTTTTTTTTTTTCCGGAACCAGGGATTGAACTCAGGCCTTGCACTGCCAGCCAGCGCATATTCTACGGAGCCATCTCCCCAGACCCCTCCAGAGCTTCTTATGCTTCTACCTCTCACGTGATCTCAGAGCTAGCCAATCCCCTTGAAATCCTGCAGCAGATCTGTTGATGGAATGAGTTGTGCATCGCACACCAAAGGAAATCTGGAAAGAAGTATTTTCAAAACAGAAGTATTAATCTCTCAGCCTGGGCTAGCAGAAACTAGTGTTTTTGTGTGGTTTAGTAAATCTCTTAAAATGTATGTGAAAAAAAAAAAAATGCAGTAGCCACAACTAGCTTTTGTGTTGTTTGATCTTATGGCCTAACAATTACATTACAAATTCCCATCATTGAAAATGGGCAGAAAACATTAACTGGTGCCCTTGTATATGTGATAGAACAGCTAGGTCTTTGTGGCAAGCTGTAATGGAATTTGCCTTAAAATGTGTACTTGTGCAAATGGTTCTAAGAGGAAGCACATGCTGACTAGTTGGAAATGAAGGCTGGGAAGCTCACTCCTGACACGTTTTCTGTCCATTCTCTCTATCCCTTGCTAACTCGTTGATTTCAGTTCAGCAAGACCAGGATTTCCGGCTTCAATGAGTGTCAGGGTCAAAATTCTGGCAGACTGCCTTTACCTCTCTGTTACTAAGCAAGTACAGACCCCACAAGAGAGGAATGCATTTAAAAGTACAGATTTGATATTATCTTCTTTTGACAAATTTTAGTTTGTCAGTCAATACAACAGAATGGTTTAATCTCTGAATAGGTTTAAGAGACAGGTCAGACTATTGTAGTTTCAAATGTTGTCTCTACTCTGAGATCTTGGACAAGAAATGGAAGTCCTTTAATCTTCAATTGCCTTTCCATAAAATAGACCTACCAATCCTGACCTCATTGAATCATGGTGAAAATTAGATAAAATTCCACTTAACATAATGCCTAACATATCAAATATGCCCTGTAAGTGTAGGTATAACCATTATTTTGAAATACTTGAAACATTAAAGCATATTCCCAAAATCATCTGATTTAACAGGTGCATAAATTATTCAATAATATTCAAATTCCTAGAATTGGGGCCCAGATACCAAGATGTCAGTCAGTCATTTTTAAAGGTTCCCCTAATATTCTAATATGAACCCAGATTTGAGAAGTATCATTCTGGAGCAGGAGTGATATTGAAAATATTTAGATGACTGATGGAGAGACCTACCAGTCTGAAAGAAAGCTTGATCAAACAGAAACTATCCTGATATAATCCTAGGGTTTGTGTGTGGTTAGTAAATCTCTTGATTTACTGAAGTAAAAATCCAACTGAATGTCAACTAACACAAGCCTGAAAATAGATTCCCAATATATTGGGAAATACCTATTCTGGAAGATTCTGTGGGGTTATTAAAGTCCCTGAAATGGCATGCAACTAAAAACAAATAAACACCTGCTTGTAAATGTCCCAAATAAACCAGCACATAGAATATTTATTAATATCATACAACATCTGAATTTGCACACTGAATTGACATAGGTAAAGGGAAATATTCTTGTGTGGAAAAAAAATGTTACATAGGGCCTGTGAAATAACTCAATGAACTAAGATCCTGCTTAGGCAAATGCAGGGACCAGGGTTTGATCCCCAGTACCGCAAGACACACCAGCCCCAACCCAGGGGCTTGCTGAGCCAGACATGGAGAATAGGATGTGGTGGTACACGCCTGTAATCACAGTGCTGGGGAGGCTGAAAACAGGAAGATCACTGAGGGTCCCTGCTGCAGAGGGAGACTCTGTACCAAATACCAATAATAATAATAATAATAATAATAATAATAATAATAACTAAAATGCTATACCATCAGTATGTGGACTTTGATTCTTTCCATTATTTTTTTCTGTTTTCCCTCAGCAACTCTGGCTCTCATTAGATTGCAAACTCTCCTGTAAAATTCTAAGGTGATTCCCACAAGCCTGGCCCTTGGGTGTGTCACATGCCATCCTCTAGCATGTGGATAGAACTGCATGAATATGAGATCTCAGTTCCAAGATCATGATACTATATGGCACAAGGGAAAAGACCAGGAAGAGTCTCACCTAATTAGCTGAGCTTGTAAAAGTTTTCTCTGACTGGTTGTAGACTAAGTGGTCAAAATGATGTATCTGTGTGCCTTGGTATTAAGCAATGACTGTCACGTGAAGAAGTGGCCCTCAGGAGCTGCCTGCCACCTCTAAACAACAGCTCGTGAAAAATACAGATTCCACAACTACAAAGAACTGAAATCTAGTGACTTGAAAGAACCTGGAAGAGGGCTCCAGGCCTCCGTCTGTCTTTAGTTGTGACCTGTGATGTTTTAGTGCTTCCATCCAAAACTACATCAGTGGACTGAATAGGTTAAAAAACATGATGTTGTAGTGTAAGAATGGTTTCTTGAAGGATCTAAGATGTTTAGAAAAGCAGATGTCAACTAGTTTTAGAAAGAATAGGAAAAATGACCTAATTGGATTTTATAAAAATAAAGCAGCATTGAGAGAAAATAAAAAAACAAGCAATCAAGAAAGCTGCATAAAATGAATCATGTAAATGCATGACTATTCTTTGTATTTGAAGGCAAAAATTAAACTATGACCAGAATGTCAAAAGAGTAAGAGCAAAATTAAGAACCATGACAAGCAGCTTATTATAGTTGGGAACAAAGTAAAACTGAAAGAATGTTCGAGTGTTCCTTTTCCAGCTTAGCCACTAAGTGATTACTCATCAATCACTGACTTAACTAACTCAGTCATTCAACCAGTCATTTGATCTTTTGGTTATAATTTGTGAGCATATTGTGCATCAGAAGATCCAGTAGTGAACAAGGTATATAAACTCCCTGTCCTTGAGAAGTTTACAGCAGTGCGACAATGGTGATTCAGCCAACCAATGTAAAGTGTAAGAGCTCCCAGGGAACAAATAAGCAACAGTGGGGACACACAGCTCATTGTGGAGTGGAGGGTCAAGGACAGCCTCTTTCTGGAGCTGTCTGTTCTTGCTCTGAGCTGAGATGTGGCTCAAGTTGAGCTGATGAATTGGATCCCAGGCTAAGAGGGAAAGCAGGATTCACGGACGGGCTTGGGCTCGTTGGTCTAAGCAGTTGAATGCAGGCTTGTGACATTTTTCATATTGGAAGCACTGTGGGAGGAGTAGTGCTTTAGAAATGTAAGAGGTCATTCTGGGACATGTTGTGTTTGGTCTGCAGTGATTAAAAGGGAGACAATGAGAAGGCTGTTGTCCTTGAGGCTAGAGCTCACTGTCTCTGCTATAAGTATCGTGTTGGATTGGGAAGCTTAAGTCCTTTTTTCCTTCCAATAGCCTGCCGTTCTGAGAAGCATAAGTCAAGGCAAATGCAAGGAGTTGTACGGAAGAAAGACTATGTAGAAAACCAGCTATTGTCTATACAGAGAAGGCCATTCATCTAGGAAGGAAGCAAACAAGAAATGAGATGACATTTAAACTTGAATAAGACCAAAATAGCTGTTATTTGACATGTAACAACTTTTATTTAATGAAATGTGAGTAATGGGTAGCAAATTTATTATCAAATGACATTAAAGTGATAACCTATAGGTGAGTGGTGTTTGAAAGCGCTTCAATTTACATACAATGTTTACTGCATGAAATATTCTCAAGACAGTTCTACGTCCCAGGAGCAAATGGTACATATGGATCACGTATGTTTCACATAACTGTTCAACATTCTCACTGACGTCATGCACACAGCATTATCTCTCAATACAAGAGCTTTCCTTTCTGTAACCTAAGTTAGTACAGGATATTAATAAATCATAAAACATCACTATATAGTGTTTTTACAAAACAGGAAGCTCATGAAATCAACCAGTCAGGATTATTTTCATCTCCTATTTTAATGAGATATATTCTTGCGACCAAGAAGCTGACAGGTATGGGTGCTGGGACAGATGCCTGTAAGGAAATAGACTCATGTTTCTGCCTTCTTATGGTTTCCATAGCTACAGCCCCATCTGAATTTCATTAGTCACACATATCATCAAGAAAGAACAAAAGGAACTAGAAATAAATTCATCAGTATGCCAGAACAATGTAACAATGACCGCAGAGTTTTTATTAAGGAATGCCATCCGCAATGTCAAGACTTCTTTGCTTTGGAGTCCACCTTCTAGGTAGGAGATACGTCTACTAGGATCTAGAAATGCAGCCAAAGATTTAGAAAATGAAATCAGAGAATTGTCCAATGTTAGAAACGAACTATTTTTTTGGTGGCTATGTAACAAGTAGAGCATTTAGAAGAGGTTTAATGTAGTCACAGAAAGGTAAATTTAGACTATGCAAGGAGGGAGTAATACCCAAGTAAGAACTGAGTCTATTAATTTTATAAAAGTTTTCTTAAAGTCCTCACTATTTGTATAAATGGGCTACTGGCTTTTATTAAGGTATATAATTAAGTGGAGCTATTAAATATCAACATAGATATTTGTACCTATCTACATACAAGTACTTTACTGAAAAACACTTTGTAGAAAAAGTAAAATTTGAGCCTAGGTTCTAGAAAAATGCTTCAACCACAAACATATTACAGACATGAAAATGCCAGACTCAACTTGATTCCCCAAGCCAGCCCAAGAGGCCTTTGTCCTTGGATTTACAATGCTTCACCTTACTCGTGCAGTAGATCCTTAACAACAAAATGAATGAAGACAAGAAGGGAAAAATGAATGAATCCCTGACTGCAAGGAAGTGTGAACCTACCAGCCTGTCATTTCTCTTTTCCTTCACTGTACTTATAGAAGCCACCCTAATAAAATGACAGTAACAGTCAGAGACATACCACAACTGGTGATGTAAATCCCCAATATAGGTCAATGTCAAATTTTGATACAAAGTTATTTGCAATTTGGATTATATCCTGCTAAAGACAACAATATTTTTGTTGAGCAGACTGCAGGACCAAGTGCCTATGGAAAATAGGTTTTCTTTCCAAGGACCTTGCTTTAGTGAGAGCTTCCTTCACACATAAATTTCTGCCATTGTTTAGTGACACTGTTAAGATGTTTATCTTTGAGGAGTCTTGAAGCTCACTGTCCTCAATCACAAAGGAAGCTACTTGACACTTCATAGTGGCCAGAGAACTTAGGGTACCACTTGATCTCTGGTAGCTCTTTATTTAGAAGGTCTCAACAAGGTTTTCTGAATAATCTTAGACAGTCATAATTTGCCTTCATTTTTCTTTCTCCAGCTTTTCTTCTTCGTTCATTTTTACGTATATGACTCTCCTCCCTCTTTCTCCTTCTTTCTAGCCATTTCCTCTAAATCCTAGAATCTTCCCCAGTATCAAAGTTAGAAGACTTTTAAAGCTATACATGCTAAAATATAAGTATTTCAAATTTTAATTGTAAGGAAGTATTTTGTAAATACAGAGATAACATTCTAGCCCGATTGCATATTTCCCTCACTCGTGTGTACTGTTTGAGGAAGATGTGGGTCTTATCTGCCTGTCTTCAGTCATCCCTCACAGAAGAGAACTATAAGCATCACTGGAAATCAATAAAGCGTTTCATTGTCTGGGTTTGCTCACAGTCTCTTGGATTTCTCCTGGTCCAACAGCTTCTCAAAGCAAACGATGATTCCATTAATGAAAGGCAGCTTTGATCTGGAACATCCAATCACGTGGCCCTTGTATGGTCCAATCAGAGTCTTTCATCTCTGTTTCAGTGGCACTGGGCATTCATTTCCACAGCATTCAGTTCTGTTGCGAGAGGGTGTTCAGCAGCTCCACCAGGCTTCCCCTGCGTCACGACTGCAACCTGTTTCCTGCTCACCTTGGCCTCTGCGGGAACTCAGCTAAGCATCTGGCAACTTTCCATCCATGTGGATGAGGATGTTTCATAGCAACTTCCTCCCTCTCTTCCTGACCCAATCACACAGTGAGCAAAGTTGCAAACATGTCTTATGATTTTTTTTCCCACAGAGACTGGGGTACTACAGTCTAAATCTGGCAAGACTTTAAGTAGTTTTCCATAAGTACTGTTGGTTGAAAATGAATATACAAGTTCACATTTTTCAGACCACCCTTTTCGATTTCCTTTGCATTAGAAATGATGCAAAACAATTAGCTACATCCTTTGATCCACGACTTGGCATAGTTCCTGACACTTAGAAATTGCTTAGCAAAATTCTCTTTAATAATGCGACTCTAAAACTGGGACTGTGGGTTTGAAAGGGAAGGATGGCAGAATAGAAAAGGAAAAGGGAATCACAGAGTTCTAGAATATCAAAGAATTCAAAAGAACCTTAGTGGTTTAAGTAAAATACATGTCCTCTTTAGTAGCAGAATTTTCCCTTGTAAATGCCCTCATATATTTGAGAATGAATCTGGCTTGTAGAAAAATTGTTTGGCAAAACACACCTTACAGAGTACCCAAGATAAGGCAGTATGCATACATGTACATTCTCTTATAACTAACTTATAATGTAGCTCACCTAGCATAAAGGAATATTAATCGAGGTAAAGTACATTCCAAAATACACAATTTGGAGTGTAAGAACCAGAAGAGTAAAAAAATAATAATAATAATAATGATGATGAAAGATAAGATGATGGGAAACACACTTACAATTAAAAAGTAATTCACTGGACTTCCATTATATGCATAGTTTATTTTAAAAAGTTAGTTGTATGTGCTGGGAGAATATTGGCTTTGAAATGGGAGTAGGGAGTGGCATGGCGCGTTCCACTGGACGTGGTCCCACGTACACGAGTGGTGCGTTCTCTTCCTGCAGTGATTTACAGCCTCCTGATTTACAGCCTGCGAGTCTCTTTTCTGTAAATGTAACCTCAGTGCTTAAAGCTTTCTTAGCCATGAGTTCAGACTATCCGAAGTCGTTGAAGTATATGTAATGATCTTTCAAATCATATCTCCTATGGCTCTCAGCCTCAGCTTTACTATTTTTTTTATCAGACATTGCTACGTTTTATTTATAGGCATGTGTCTTTGTAGATTTATTTATATGGCACATACACACATATAGCTCATACATCTAAATTATTTTCTAATAATTTTATTGAGAAACAAATAGCAATGGGACAGTTTCAAAAATCAATTAGTAAGACAGTTTCAATAATTAATACATTGCATATTGTTGTCTTCTTAGTGGTTATTCATGGCGCAAGATGCAGACCTGACATCCTGTCCAAACACTATCAAAGCTACTCTAATAAGCAAACCACCACATTTTCTCCTTTTGTATGAAATTGTACAAAGACAACGGTGGTGGCTCTAGTGATTCACTGATTAATTATGATTGATTTGTTCCTTCACTTTTAGATAAAGATCACTCGCCAAGTTTCAATTTCTATAGGACACACCAGGCTTTGAGTGCACATTTGGGTTGTTTGATGCGAATAGCTAGATTGAAAGTTTTCTGTGTGTGTTTGCACTAAAAAGCACTCTGTATTTTCATATCGTGACACAATAAAAGAAATTTACTTAAGATTTGTGACATTTTACAGAGCACAGAAGACTTACTATTCAGAAAATCAACCAGAAAGACCCTTTTCATTAATAGAGTTAGGGTTTCTATTTCTGACAGATAAATATTATCTCCTTGCTCAAAATAGGACTTTATATTTAGTGAATGTTGGGAAAGGGCTTTATCTGCAGTCACGGTGGTCCGTAATAATGCCGTGCACAGAAGGGAAGTCTTCCTTTGTTTGAAGCCTTCAGTGGCGGGGGCTTGCAAGCCACAGGAGATGAGCTGACGTCTCGCACAAATCCCACAGTGCTTGCCATTGTCTCTCCATGGAAGGTCAACCAGCAGGACTGCCGGCCCCTGGGTGGAAGTCACAGATGGAAAAATCTAAGAAAGAAGCAACCCCCATTCTATTCCTGAAGTTCTCTGCTCTCACACCTCTCTTCAGACCAGCTGGAAAGAGCACTTGGCTATCTTTGATGAGATCTAACACCTCACAATGTTAAGTATCAATAGTGTGTAGGATAAAAGGCAGTTATAACTTCCTTGTTTTTTCTTTGTTCTCTTTCTTTTGAAAATAATCCTTAACATTTGTCATCAGAAATACAAATCTATTGCTTTTTCTTCTTCAGGAGTTCTGAAACATAAATGACCTCCTTAGAATGGACAGAAACAGAACTAAATATATATTTCCCTTGCAAGTACAATTTTGTTCACAATGGAACAAGGAAAGGTTTTTTAAAAAACTCTGCAAAAGTTAATGATGTATTAAAATCCTTCTCTGGGATAGCCTATATGACCTTTCTAGTGGTTGCTCTACTACAAAAAATCACTTCTGACTAAAATGAGAAGTAGGTTGGATGTGAAGATTTGGGTC
Source organism: Tympanoctomys barrerae (assembly GCA_002564285.1). NCBI lineage: Eukaryota > Metazoa > Chordata > Mammalia > Rodentia > Octodontidae > Tympanoctomys > Tympanoctomys barrerae. The sequence goes on from NDGN011509793.1 coordinate 9,067, forward strand.
TTTAATCCCATACTCCAGGAGTTTGGGGTAAGAGGACCCCAAATCAGGCCCAGTTGGGACAACTGAACAACACAACAAGATATTTTCTCAAAATAACACATAAAAAGACCTGCAGGTATAGCTCAGTGCAGAGGCTGTGGGTTCAACCACCATTACTGAAAGAAAAAAGTAACACACTCTTTGAAAGATTTTTCTATTAAGGCACAAAAATTGCAGTTTAAACTTTCAAGGAATGAGTCAACATTAGGGTAAGATAAAATCCAAATTTTTCAATACTGTGTGCTTCAACCTAATTTCATGAGAGTTGGCCCTATCTTGTCAGAAAGAGAATGTACTGCTAGAACTGTGACTATTTAGATTAAGTACTTCAAAAATCAAAATTACATGCTTCAGACCACAAACTATAATGGTTTTTATACTGCATTTATAAAACTCAAACTGTTAGCAATATATAAACCTATATATTATGGCAAAGTCACTTCAGTTACAGTCACAAGAAATTCATTTAAAAATTTCTGTCAAAGAAAAGGACTTATAAAATAAACTCTCTACACATATCAGTAAATTGTTCATCTTAAAGTAAAAATATGGGATAAAAAATAAATTATATAGTTGGGAGAGTTGGACTCAGTAAGCTTTTATGGTAAGGAGTTTGAATGTCTGCTAAATTAGTAGAGCTAAATGCATAACTGTACTGCATAAATCTTCATATGGATTTTGTGATATAATTTACTTTTCATACTTTTGATTAGATTTCAGCTTTTCCATGGAGTTATTTTTGTAGAGTTAAAACCTAGCTTACCTTGAAAAAGTTCAAGTATAATAAAGAGTTCTTCCGTCTTCAGAAGAGGATGGATAGGGAGTGAAAGGAGGTCGGGAGGTTAGGTACTGTTCTTTTTTTCTTAAACAGGACCAGCATTTTAAAATTAATGTGAAAAGAAATATGAATTTAATCTTTGGCAACAAGATAGTATTTCTAATCAATGTTGCTGTGTTTCTGCTAAGAACATCTGTCTTAAACCAACGTAAATTAAGATTGATTGTCAAAAAAAAAAAAAAAAGATTGACTGTCACCCTTCTGAAAGGAATTCCTGTTTTCCCTTGAGCAGGACACACACACACACACACACACACACACACACACACACACACACCCTTGTCTGGCAATCCTGAGAGAACCCTGAAAAATCTGGGGAACTACGGAGTGAAATCTCAAACCACCTTGTCACTCGCTATCTTCCTCAGCCAAAAGGAAATGTATTTTAGGTTTCATTGAAATTCTAAACAATACTGCCCCTGCAGCTGCATTGCAAAAATCCTATGTCAGTATGACTGAACACATGTTTTCATTTAAGCAAAACTTATCAAAAACATACAGAAGCAGATTACAAAACCCTATTGAAAACAGCACACAGACAATGTCTGCTCCCTGTGTCGCATGTGTTGGCTGTTAATCACTGCCAATGTATTTTATTTCTCAATAAATAACTGTCTCTGTTAATGTAGCAAAATAAGATTTCAGGAGCCAGAACTTGAATCTGAACATAGTTTCAAGCTTTCAGTAAATATCTAGCACTGCAGGACTATATTACAACTAATAAGTGAAAGGAGAAAAGACCTCTTAACATTGTGTAAAGTGTGTGCTACACTGAAAGAACACTAAGATCCATGAAGAAGTATGAAGTTTCATGGTACCAGGCATCCATATATAACTTTTATTATAGTTGGAGTGAAACTCTTTTCCTTCTAAATGAATGTGTTTATTGTTTGTAGAAGACACATAGAGAAAGTTATTCTCTTGAGGGTGAGGAGCTGTTCCATTTATGGTATATTATCAAAGTTGATTCATGTCCCAGTTACTTTTCTCTCATTGCTGGGACAAAATTCCTGACACCCAGAATTAAGGAAGGAAAGTTTTGTGTAGCTCACCATTAGTGGAGATTTTGGTCCCTATTTGGCTGGCTCCAAGGCAGAGTCACATGGCAGAGGGCAGCAGTTCATGGAAGCAGAAAACAGCAAAGAACGAAGGGAAGGGCAGCAGCTGTGACCACTAGCAGGCCTCTTTCCTTTCCTTGTATTGGATGCACATTGCCCATCCCAGGGCGGGTATAGCATTCACATCCATAATCTCTGCATCGGATCATGAGTTAATCATAAACTCTAGAAGTCACCCCATGACTGCATGAGGCTTTGGGGGGACAACTGGACACAAACCATTACAGTTGAGTATCAAAAAAAGTCTTATTCCAATATCTTATCTCTACATTATATTATGTTAGCGACCATGATGCCAACATGCTATGATACATTGTAAACCTAAAAAGATTTTGCCACTACATCAACAATATTTGAAAGATTCTTTTGCCTCCTTATCTTAATTCCTAGTTAATGCAACATTATTTTTTTCCATAATTTTATTGAGAAACAAATAGCAATAAGATAGTTTCAAATCAAATTGGTAGGA
>NDGN011509804.1:275-12522 GCA_002564285.1 Tympanoctomys barrerae
GAAGAAGAAGAAGAAGAAGAAGAAGAAGAAGAAGAAGAAGAAGAAGAAGAAGAAACAGGAGGATTTATTTCCATTCCAAAGTAATGGAAATAAAGTAAGTCCTAAAACCATCAGGGCAAGCATTAAATACCATAGTACCATGCCCAGCAACTGGAGAAATCTGTGATGAGATGCAAACTCCAAAGATCTTAAGTAGTTCCACACTTACGGCACTGCACATTTTTGTAGAATCACATGGCTCTCTCTTTGGCTGGCTTTGTTCACTCTTTGAAGCTTTCCTCAGATGTTCCATGTTCCTGGATGTTCCAACATCCTAAGGCCTCTCCTTCACCTTTGGCTTCACATGCACAGATTCATAGAATGCCCCCTCAGGAGCAAACTGCGTGGTCACTGAGGCCTTCTTGTGAAATTGAGTGGAAGCCTTCTTGACCCCACAACACTTGCATTCTTCCTGCGTGTAAAAAATGGCACCATGTGGATGACATAAAGATCTGCTTCTAGCAGGAGTTATTTTGCATCTAGCCAGTGGTTGCAGAGGCCTCTGAGTACCTGGATGGCTAAGCACGGTGAATTGAATTCTGGGGAACAAGTTCCCATTTCCTAGCCTGCAGCCCATCTTGAGTACGGCTCACTGGGAAGTCTCTTATCAAAGCAAATTCATCCACCTTTGTAATTTTGAGCCCACAAAGGGTGGATCTGTTTCCTCACATTCCCTCATGATACTTTTCCTTTGTCTCATGCTAAAGCATGTAGCTTCTCTTTGATGCTAATATTTTCACAAGCAAGCTGTCCCCTGCTCCGTATCTATAGGTCCCAACTCTGCTGGAGCTTCCTTTTGGGCCAACCTAAAATCTTTTAATATCATTTAGCTGTGCTGTTTGATTTTGATTTTTAACACAGACCTGACTGAAAGTCCTTAATAATATCCATGCCACAGCCTCAGTATTAGGCTATCTTCTATTTTCCACTGCCAGATTAATTAGCCCATCACACTTAATCTCAGTGTCCTGCAGTCTCAGGAAATGAACAAAATGCAGACAAATTTTCTGCCAGAGAATAATGTAGATGGTCCAGAGTCCAGTTGCTTGCTAATGGAGTCATACTTTCCATCTGAAACCTCCTGAGCCTTCTCCTTTCCATTTCATTGCTGGTAACATTCTGGTCTTCCAAATTTTCACTAGAATCCCCCATCAAGTTCAACACACAGCATACTAAGGATGCTTCCTCTGCCAGGATCCTCAAAACTATCCAGACTCTTTCTGCAGTCCACTTCCAAAAGTTTCTGACCACGTGTCCAGGTAGCCTAACAGCAATGACTCTGCTTCTCTGACACCACAATCTGTCTTATTTTCTTGACATTGCCTCATAATACCCAACACCCACATTTTAAAGAGGAAAGGTTTAGTTTAGTTCACAGGAGCTTTCTAGAAGTTTCAGTCCATAGCTGCCTGGCTCTAAAGCAGAAGGGCTTGGCAAAGAAGGCTTTCTCATGGCCTGGCAGCAGGAAGAAGAAAGTGGTCAAGGAGGAGGGAGGAAGGTATACTGCACGCTGTTGCAGGCCAAACCCCCAGTGCCACCCCATCTGACCAGTTTTCATGCCCCCCACATCACATTTACCCACAAACTCCTTAGCAGACTAATCCATGGATGAGTATCACACCCTCATGCTCAAATAACCCCCTCAAAATCCTACCTAGGAACACATGAGGCTTTACGGGTAAATCTAGATATGAACCACCCATAGTAAGATCTTTGATTTATTGCTCAAGACAAGGGTGCAGATATTTTCTAGAAAAGGCAAGTTTCTGATTCAGCAGCCTAGAATTAAAAATGAATGCAGCCATCTGTACCAGAGGTTCCCCTGTTTCTATCCTGTATGCCACCAAGAAGGCTGTTTAGCTGATTTCTGCTACGGAAATCATATCTTGAAAAATTTTATCTGGCAAATGCAGTACAATTTAAGTAATTTATTAAGTAATTTATTTTCTCATTTTTATTCCTCTAAGATATATTCATCTGTCACAGATAGTTTCTGGTCTATATGAGATAATAAGTAAATGACTTCTCTGTAAATGCTTTCCCTCTAATCTTCTTCCCCATAGCACCCACATCCTCTCTTCTCTTAGAGCTTATCTTCTTTTAATTGATGCCCATGGAGGCCGTGCTTACAAATACACCGTGTAAGTAACAGACATTAAACCTTGCTTTACCCTACTTCCCTGCCACGGCTGTGTGAGCTGTGTCTACAGCATAGTCAATCAGCTGTATTACTGGACCCGCGAGACTTCTGCTGTTTGTAGTGGCCGAGCGCTGCTTGTTGCTGGCTTCTCAATGAAGGCAGCAGGTTCTACATGAATTAAATAATTATTGACTTTGCCATTGAGATGGCAATTTTACATTGTGCCTCTGAGAAGAAAAATAGATTGTATAGATTTGGAAGAGAGCAGTGTGCCTCCTTTTGCATACATCATTATGTTGGAAGATAGATCTTTTGTAAACAGAAGTCGCAATTTAGCTGGCAGCTCCTCAGTGATGTTTGCGTGACCACGTGTTCCTTCATGGTGAAAATGAGGCCTGAGCCGTTTGCTTGCCTGCTATAATCTTAGCCCACTCAAAAGGAAGAAAATCATTACAAAAGATGCTTCTGTTTGGCCATTACTTTCACTAGCCTCTGCCAAGTGGAGTAAAAACATTTTACAAGCAGCCTCAACTCTATTTTGACCCTGAGTTTTATATGACTAACGTGTGGAAACTAGTAGATGACAGGGTCTTGGATTAAGATCACTTGTCCTCTTGGGATGGATTCTAGTCGCGAGTCCTTTTTTATATGACTTTCATCACCATGTAATTCTTATTATTCATAAAAATAATAGTAACACAGTTCCTCTTTGGTCTTCATGGGGGATTGGCTCTGTGACTTCCTGCTGATACCAAACACCGTGGATGCTCAGATCTTTTATATAAAATAGTAGTTTTTCAATAGAACTTATGAAATCCTCCTGCAGATTTTAAGTCATCTCTAGATTACTTATAATATCAAATACAATACAAATGCTATCAAATGCATATTGTATTATCACATAGGGAATAATGACAACAAAAAATGTCTGTACATGTTCAGTATACATGTAAGTTTCTAAAGGTTAGTTTTGATCCACAGTTAGTCGAGCTGTGGATTTGGAACAGGTGGCTGCAAGGGGCCCAAACTCACTTATCATGAAGTAATGAAATAACTCCCTGAAGTTCACATGTGTAGGAAAAGAAGCTGAAAGTAACACGAAGTTCTGCCTGATTTCAAAGTCTGTTTTCTCTCTACTCTGCCCTACTTTTACTTGGTTTCTCTTCCTCACATTCCCAGTCATTGAAGACCTTGAAGCCCTACTCTGTATTCTTGCCCATGCAGCCAGGACATAGACCTTAGAGTGGTGGCTGGAAGTCCCCTCCCAAGGAGTCCCTTGGGTTCTCACCTGCAGGACAGCAGCATCCGGGATTCTGCCTGGATCCTGCTGTGATTTATTCTGAGTGAGAGCACAGATACTGCTTGGATTTCTCTCTTGCTCTCCTTTCACTCTTCCGTGCATGTTGGGGATGGCTCGCCTGACTGTTCCAGTTCTCTGTGGCCAGGCTCATTTCTTCAGACTCATTTTAGCTCATGCATGATTACGTGATTACACTTGATTAACTTGGTGCTAAATCTGTGAGGCGTGGCACCAGAATTTAGTAGCCATCCACTCTTTTTCTAGCGAAGCTCCCCTCCATCATCCTCTGAGGGCCTGCTAGAATACACTTGTTTGACTCAGTGCTTATTCTGTGTCAAATGAGGCCACTCAGGCTCGCAGAGGCAGACAATGGCAAGTGGGGTGCGTATATCTGAGTTGAGTCATGGCATTGCACTGCACAGAACCCTGTACTAAAATTGTCTGGATTCTTGACCTTCTTAAGTCTGGCTTGTCTGATGTTTGATTCTGTGACTCACTCAGATTCTTTTTCATAAACTTCCTCTATTCTATAGTTTAAACTGCCCAGAATGGATTGTGTGCATGTGGTTTGCAGATTCTACCAACTGGTGGAAAGACTGGCATAGGTTTGAGTTTGCAGAGATGATGACAGTTTTTGCACCAGAAGAAACTGCCAGTGTGGCAAAGATACCAGAAGGGATACCATTGCAGGTATGTAAGCAGTATCTTTTGTTCCAAGTGTATAAACCCTTTGCACAGAGATGTCACTATACTCTGAATACAAGTTCTTTCAAGTCACTGGGATGAGTTCATTTACTCCTTGCTTTGGGTGGAGAGATGGGACAAATCAATGCTGAAAATTTAGGCGAGAGCCCAAAGATGAAAATAAAAACATCGAAGAGTATGAGGTTTCTTTTTGAAGTGATAGAAGTGTTCCGGAGTCTTATAATGCTTATCCTGTTTGATATTGGCTAAGCATTTTAAAATCTATAAATTTATTTCTTTCATTAAACTTGGAAGACTTGAGCATTATTTTTCTAAATACTTTCTTCTACCAAATTTATTGTCTGCTTCACTTTGGCACTCCAGTTACACACATGTTAGATGCTTTATATTGCTTAACAAGTTCTCAAAGCTTCATTCATTTCTCCATATTTGATAGTTTTAGTTGATCCTCCCTTAAGTTTATTTGCTCTGCCATATTAATTGGCATTCAGGTAAGCCAAAAAGTTTAAAGTCATCCAGAGTGTTGTATATTGTAATTACAAAACATTCCATGTGGCAATACGTATATTTTGTTTTTATCTATATGCTGTCACTTGCAGTCCTTTTGTTTATTGTTGGCATATTTTCTTTTACTTTCTAGAATTAGTTAACTCTAGGTAGCTATGATAACTGGTTTTAGTCCACCTTTGCTTATCCTAACATCTAGATTATATCAGAGCTTTCTTGATCTGTCCGGTGTACTTTCTTGTGAGAATATGCTCTATTTTTCTGAGTCATATGTCAGGTTATTTTTTTTTATTGTATAGTAGAAATTCTGACTATTTCATGGTGGAGACTGTATTTTTTTTAAAATCTGTCTATAACACGTGACAGTTTGGGTGGACAATTAACTTGGCTAGACTGCAACTCAAACACATTCCTGATTGCTATCTCAGACCCTTGGTATTTACCTGCGCTGCTTTGGCTCTTCTCTGTATATCGAGAGCCTTTCTTGATCTTTGTCTCAGTCCAGGAAGTTTATATTTGTAATCCCATGGATAAGTTATTGGAATCCTATCAAGTTAATTCTAATATACCACCTTCAGTGCAACCCATGGGAAGAATAAAGACACTAAAGTATAGTTATGGGGAGCTGAGGGGTCCTAGGTCCAGCCATGGTGATGGCTGTCCAGAGCAAAGGCCTTGAACTAGGGATGAACCCAGGTTCTATTAAGTCTTGAAGGAAGAGTGGCTTGAGGATGAGTGACTGAGAATCACAGGATGTAGGTGAGTACTGTGAGCTGGGCTAGGTAGGAAGCCTGTATTTACTTCTTCAATATGCAGAGAGAAGGAGATGCAGAGAGTAATCTGCATTACACAGTTGAGATAGTACCTAATGATTTAGGGCCAGTGCTTTAGCTCTGGTGTATAATCTTTCAAGACCCAGGAAGTCATAGTCTATCTCAAAGCTCAATCCCAGATGAGAGTGTAGAGCATTGGCTCTTCATCCTGTCTTGACCCAGCTCATACTAAAGAGTAGCAAATGGGGATTTCCAGGGAAACATGCCTGCTCTCTTCAAACCAGCACCTTGGTTAGATCTATGTGCATTGCTTAAAGCCATTTGAAGGGATAGGTAAAAGTCCTACCCAGCTCTGTACATATCAATCCATGGAAATAGAGTTAGGCTCAGACAAAATAGAGACAATTGGTCTTCTTTCAAGGAGATTCATCTAAGTGGTCCTCCACACGGTGTACGTATGATTTAAAGGTCATCCACAGTTATGGCTTGGAAACATTTTAGGCTTTCATCTCCAGCATTTTTCTCCTTTTCCAGCAGTTACAGTTGTTGCAGATCCAATAGCTTCTCTGAGCAAAAAGCTGAGATAGTCCCTTTGATATTTCCAGTGCTCCACGCTCCATGCCAAACATACTTGACTTGAGGCTAAAACCTGTAGAAAATCTAATGATTCCATACAACTTTCCTGCATAGTGTACAGGCTGTCCAAAGAAATACACCTCCTCTTCTATACATTTCAGTGCCATGAGGTAGTCCTTTGTTTTATGTTGTATCCACTGTTTGTAGTGATTCTCTGCAGGTAGGTTGTTCTGGTTGGCTCTTCCTCAGCTACTTCCCTCCATGGACATGAGTTTTCATATCAGCTTTCATGCTTGACAAGGCTGTACCCAATTCTTGATTACATCCTTTTAATGATAATCTTTTCAATTTTTGATAGTTATCATTGCCAAGAAAATTGAGTCAGACTGATAGGTGATAAAAAATTTAAAATCATTTTTATAACTACTCACAAATTTGCAATAGTTGAAGCATTCAGTGGTGCTAACAGCTCCTCTTTCTTTGCACTGCAAACATGTAAAATGCTGAAATTTCTTGTGGTAATGCAAATAGCTTTCGATCTGAGAGAATGTTTTCATATCAAGCATTTCAAAATAATGATGATGCTCTAATTAGTAGAAAGTGCATGCATTGTTAGAGCAGTCAACCTGTAGTTTGCTGTCTGCCATGAAAAAGGCACATTAGCTGCAAAAGCACCTGATATGTGGGAAGGCAGAGAGTTGGGCCCCCTCAGTATGCTCTGCAAGCAGCATCTGCTGCTACTACTGCCTCTTCAACTCTACCTCTTGTACCTTCCCCGGGGCTCATGACTTCTTAGATTTTTGGAAGAATGCTACACTAGCTTGTCCTTGGACCTCTGGTTTAGGATGGTTAGGACTATGCCATACAGCTGGCTGGAACACAGTAACACCCTTGATCAAGGTGTAGAGAAACGTGTTGGTTGCTCTTAGAGAATCATGGCAAGAGTTGTAATGTTCAACTCATCCAGGCAATGCTGGCTGGGATTTAGGACCAACTGTCAGACACACCTCTGTTCAAAACAAGTGATCCATATGCACTTTAAGAAGCCCCGCAAGGGCCAGCCAAATAGATCCGGGGATTAAAGCACCTGCAAGCAGGCCCAGGGGCCAGGGGTTCGATCCCCAGGCTGGCCATGCCAACCGCCCCCCACCCCAGAGGCGTGCTGAGATTGCAATTAAGACTGAGCATGGTGGTGCTTGCTGTAATCCCAGATCTTGGGAGGCTGTAAACAGGTAGGTCACTATGAGTCCATTCCAATCTGTACTATAGACTCGTTCCTAAAAATACAAAAAAAAAAAAAAAGTTCTGGAAGGTTCACCAACACAATCTGGACTAGTAACAAACAGTGGGGGAGAGGAAAGGAGACAAAGTTCTAGAGCTTGGCCAGGAATTCAGGGTGGAGACAAAACTGGGTGAACCAAGTTATAACTTATTGTGTAAGTATTTTAGAATTTTCATCTTAGGAACCCAGCATAGGTAATTTGTTCAGGGCTTCCATACACAAGCTCTATCTAAATTCTAGAAAGACTAAAGGTATTAAAATATAGTGTTCTGCATTCTATTCATGGTACATTAGTAGACTTAGGTATGGATCTCTACCTCCTAAATACTTATAACTGGTGGTGTTGTTGAAATACTTAAATAATTGCCCAGTAGAGGGTTAAAAGTGATAAATCTGTTTGCCTAATATTTGGCCTCCACTCTGAACTCCTGGCCAAGCTCTAGAGCTTTTTAGCCTTTCCTCTTCTGTGTTTGTTACTAATCTAGATTGAGTTGGTGAACCTTTCAAATTAAGGTACATGTGAGTCACTTGGAATCTTGTTAAAATGCAGATTCTATGCAAGAATAATGCCCATTATTACATATAAGTAGTATGTATTAATAAAAAGGGAGGTTTGATACTACAAAAAATGCAAATTCTGATTGGGTGGTCAGAAAGAGTGAACAGCTTCTGCAGTTTTAGAAAGCTCCTAAACGTGCTGGAAGCTGCTGATCTGCAAGCCGCACTTCAAATGATAGGTGCGTACTTTGAATGCCACCATCATGTGAAGATATTGTAAGACACAAACTATTGTTTGAAACTGCCTAGTTGTTATGATTGTGAGATACTAGACTGAAATTTCCTAAACTTAAATCTTAGCTCATCTGGTAGTAAGTTTTATAATATTGAGCTAGCTAGTAAAACTCCAGCCCTCACCATTTGCATTGGTAAATTAAGGTAATAGTACATATCTCTTATTGAGGTTATTGTGATGATTAATGAGGTAATCTATGCAAGAGATTAAAGCACTACACAGCACCTATAAAGTCTCAATAAATATCAACCATTGTTATTATGCATGCTCTGAAGTGGCTTTCAAATTTATTGTAGAAAGGCAAAATTTCCCAATTAAGAAGAAGCACAAATATATCATCTGTTAAACAGAACGTAATCAAACCCCAAAATAGCTAGTAGAAAATAATGAGTATGTTACTGGTCTCAGGGAAGTTTTCTTACAGAGGTAAACCTGAAGGCATGAATGGAAATTAGACAGCTGAAAGGTTCACCCTTGTGGTATAGAGGCTTGAGTACAGATGTTATCTTTGAGGTTGGTCTAACAAATCATAATCAGGGTCTAGGGACTCATAGGCAGGGTACAAATACATTAATTATCCTTTGAGAAGGTGTTAGTTGTATGAAATGGGGCTCATTCCAACTTGCACAGATAAAAGTTTATTTGTTAGATCTCTATGCAAGAGAACCCAAGAAAAGTTGAAAAATACTCACCAAAGGACAACAATGGAGGTCACCTTGGGTCTCTATTTTATTTTTTTCTCATTGTGTTGGTTTACTTGTTCCCCTACTCTATATATTGAACAGCAATTTACATTTCTTCTTTTAATTAAATCAACAAATACTTACTGAGTGCCTGGCATTTGCATATCTCTATTCTAGAAAATAGCATATGATAGATCTGTGACCTAAAATTATACATATTTTGTCCTTATAGTTTTCTCTATTTTAGGGGAAGAAAGAGAATAAGGGACAAATTTCAAAAATAACTACATCATAGAGCATCCTAGAAAATGGCATAGGAAACTGTGGGTCAGGAAATAAAGACAATGCCAAAGTTAGGTGCTAGGCTGCAGGTTTAGTTAGGGTGCTCAGCACAGACATTGTGAAGACTAAGCTTTGAGTAAAGAGTTGACGAAGGTGGATTGGGGGAGACACTGAGTTAAATAGGATAAGGGGAAGAGGAAACAGTATAAAGAACAAGTTCAAGGGCCTTGAGGTAGGAATGTATCAGCTATGTTTTAGAAATAGAAAGGAAGCCTGTATAGGCAGATTGTAGTTAGAGATGGGAAAGAATGGATGAAGAGCAGAGAGACGATGAAGGTGGGGCCTGAAGTTAAACAGATGCAAGAAAAGACTTTGGTGACATGAGAACCATTGAAGTTTGGCCTAAAGTATGAACATGATGTGTCATTCATTTTGAGAATATAATTACAGCTCTGCTTGGAAAATAAAATGAAATGAGCAGGAACAGGAAGTGATGTCATAACAGTAAGATACAGTGGTACCTTAGTTGAAGAACTTAATTTGTATCATGATTCTGGAAAAGATGGCCACATTCATGTTTGCACAGGAAAGATGGCTACAGCTGTGTTTGTCACCCAGTGCACAGTTGGCAAACACAAAATTTTGCCAAACACTTCTTTTTGTGGACCAAATTGTTTGCAAGCAAAAGCATTTGTGAACCAAGGTAATACTTTTTTTTGTGGTTCACTTTGGACACTAAGAAATGGCTAGACTCTAGACATAATAAAAAAGTGGATCTAAAAGGACTCACAGACAGATTGACATCAAAGAAAATAAAGAAGGGCGCAGACTGAATAGGTGAGGAGAAACAAAGCAAGTCCAGTACGAATGTGTGACTATGTCCAAGAGTCCAGGACGAATGTGTGACTATGTCCAAGAGTCCAGGACGAATGTATGACTATGTCCAAGGGAAAATGTTAATTGACAGTTGTATGTACTGATTTGGAGTTCTGAAGTGTGACTTGGGTTCGAGTTATGCAGTGATGTTTTCTATACATGGTATTTAAAACCGTGGGGCTGAAAATAATTGTGCAAAGAAGAAAAAAATTAAACCTGGAGCATTCTAATATTAACAGTAGTATAAACAAAGGACTTTAAAGGAAAAAAATGGGAAGAAATTTATTTATTTATTTATTTATTTTAAAGAATAAAGACAAAGCAGAAACAAAAGCAAAAGCAGAGTAACAAACGACAATACAAATGGTACAAAGTTTCAAAACAAGAATAAAAATTTAACCATGTTTATTATATTGCATATTTTCATCATTAAATCTGTTCAGATTCATAATATAGGTATGCAAAAGTGGTCAAATAATTAGACATTAATCCTTACTTTCAAAAAACTTTATTTTTTCCTTGCCATTTTTTACTTATATATTTTTTAAAAATTTGTTTTAAGGAAAGAATACTGATAAGACATGAGAAATGGTACACATTTAGAAGAGATGAGAGCTATTCAACCATGGTGTCTGTGTTTCATGTTTCTGTCTTTGATGTAGTTGCTCAGAATATAGATAATAGCATGTAGAGTTGGTGAACATGAAAATTTTATTTTATTTATTTTCTTATGTATTTAGTACAGGGTCTACAGAGTGTCACTCACTACACAGAAGAGACTCATAGTGATCCTTCTGTTTTCAGCCTCCCAAGTGCTGAACATGAAAATTTTGAACATTAACTGCTACGTTTACAAAACTGATAGAAATGAGTACTACAGTTGTCTCAGCTATCCCAAATATATACTTGCATGATTTTCCCCTCATTTTATTTTCCTTTCCCTCATCTTTATTCCTTAGTCATTTCTTTGCATTTTGCTGTATCTATTATTTCTTTTAGATTTTATTTATTATTTCAGGTTCTTATAATAGAGAGACAATATGATATTTACACATGTGGATCTGATTTATTTCACTTATGAGTATAGCCTCTAGTTGCATCAATTTACCTATAAAGACCTCAAGCTTGTCTTTCTTTATAAAGCTGAGTAATACTCCATTGTATAAAATTGCCATATCTTTTTGTCCATTCCTCAGGTAATGGGTATTTTGGTTGCTTTCAAGATTTGATGACAAATTGTACTGCTATAAATATAGTTGCACATATATCGCCATGGTATGATGTTTTCAGTTCTCTTGGGAAAATTCAATAGCTAGGTTGAATGGGACTTCTAATCCCAGTTTTTTGAGGCATCTCCAGACCGATTTCCATACTGGTTGTACGAGTTTACGATCACACCAACAGTAGAGAAAGGTCCCTTTTTCCCCACATCCTCTCCAGCATTTCTTATTAGTTGATTTCTTTATGACAGCCATTCTTTCTAGAGTAAGATGATATCTCACTGTTGTTTTGCTTTACATTTCTTGAATGACCAGTGCTGTGGAACATTCTTTCATGTATTCATTTGCCAGTTGTATTTCTTTCTCTAAGAAGTGTGTATTCATCTCAGATGCCCATTTTTGGATGGGGTCTCTGAATTTTGGGGCCTGATTTTTTAGTTCTTTACATATTCTACATAGTCCTTTGTCTGAGTTATTGTTGGTTAAGAATTTTCCCAATTTGTGGGTTGTTTTTCACTCTGTTGGTGATTTCTTTCGACATGCAGAAACTTCTCAATAAGATAAGATAAAAAATGGGAAGAAATTTAGGAAGTATAATATCTTGGGAGCCAACTGAGGGAAGAAAATTGATGAAGAGGAAGAGAATAACTGATAGATGGTGTTGATTGGTGAAATTCAACACAGATTGATGTGTGTCACTGGATGAGCAACATAGAGTCAATAATGACTGATAAGGGGTGTTTCTGGAAACAAAAAGGTAAAATCTGATTAGTATAAGCATAAAGAAAGCATTGGACATAAGGAATTACAGACATCGTCTATAATCAAGTTCTTTGTTAGGGCTGATTTTGAGAAAAGAGCTGCATACTTGTGGGTAAAGCTTTTCTTAATGAACAGCCTTTATTTTAAAGTAGTTTGAGGTTAATGGCAAAACTGAGCTTTTCATTTTATACTTAGGTCTATGGTATAGTTTGACTTTTGCTACTGTGGATTTTTATTTATTTTTAATTTTTGCTCTTTTTTCATAATTTTATTGATAAACAAATAGCAATTAGACAGTTTCAAATCAAA
>NDGN011509814.1:0-18351 GCA_002564285.1 Tympanoctomys barrerae
ATTACAGGCACATCTCAGGCTGACTGTGCTGTCCTGATTGTTACTGCTGGTGTTGGTGAATTCGAAGCTGATATCTCCATGAATGGGCAGACCCATGAGCATGCCCTTCTGGCTTACACACTGGGTGTGAAACAATTAGTAGTTGGTGTTAACAAAACGGATTCCACGGAGCCACCCTACAGACAGAAGAGATATGAGGAAATTGTTAAGTCAGCATCTACATTAAGAAAATTGGCCACAACCCTGACACCGTAGCTTTTGTGCCAGTTTCTGGTTGGATTGGTGAGAGCATTCTGGAGCCAAGTGCTAACATGCCTTAGTTCAAAGAATAGAAGGTCACTTGTAAAGATGGCAATGCCAGCAGAACCACACTGCTTGAAGCTTTGGGTTGCATGCTTCCACCCACTCGAGTACCCAACTGACAAGATTTTGCGGCTGTCCCTCCAGGATGTCTACAAAATTGGTGGTATTTGTACTGTCCCTGCGGGCCAAGCGGAGACTGGTGTTCTCAAACCTGGCATGGTGGTCACCTTTGCTTCAGTCAGTGTCACAACTGAAGTCTCAAATCTGTTAAAATGCACCATGAAGCTTTGAGTGAAGCTCTACCTGAGGACAATGTGGGCTTCAACATCAAGAACATGTTTGCCAAAATGTCCAGTGTGGCAATTTTGGTGACAGCAAAAATGACCCACTAATGGAAGCAGCTGCTTTCACTGCTCAGATGATTATCCTGAACCATCCTGGCCAGATCAGTGCTGGTTATGCCCCTGTCCTGGATTGTCACACAGCTCACATTGCTTACAAGTTTGCTGAGCTGAAGAAAAAGAATGATTGCCAGTCTGGTAAGAAGCTGGAAGATGGACCCAAGTTTTTGAAATCTGGTGATGCTGCCATTGTTGACATGGTTCCAGGCAAGCCCATGCATGTTGAGAGCTTCTCTGACTACCCACCTCTGGTCATTTCACTGTTCTCAATGAGTCAGACAGTTGATGTGGGTGTTATCAAATCTGTGGACAAGAAGACTGCTGGAGCTGGCAAGATCACCAAGTCCACCCAGAAAGCTCTGAAGGCTAAATGAACATTATCCTTGACACCTACCCCTCAGTCTTAATCAGTGGCAGAAGACAGGTCTCAGAACTGTTTCTCTCAATTAAGCCATTTAAGTGAAAGACTGGTTAATGATAATAATGCATTGTAAAACCTTTAAAAGGAAAGGAGAATGTTTTGTGGACCCTTTGTGTGTGTGTGTGTGTGTGTGTGTGTGTGTGTGGCAGTTTTTAAGTTATTAGTCTTTAAAATCAATACTTTTTAATGGAAGCAACTTGACCAAAACTCTGTCATAGAATTTTGAGACCCATTAAAACAAAGTTTAATGAAAAAAAAGGCAAAAAAATTTGCAAATCAAGTAAAAGGTTAACAGAATGACTAATAATAAAACAAATCAATTATAGCAAATAAAATAGATCAATTATATTGTAGTAAAAGTTTTCTAAAACTCATGAATTATTTACTTCTGGAATCTTTCATGTAACATTTCCAGTATCCTGTTAACCTTAGATAATTGAAACTACAGAAAGAGAAACTATGGATAAAGAAGTATGATTGTACACACCACAGAAATTTGTGTCTGCTTTTCAGAAGTCACTGACATGATTCTGTTACTGGGTTTCTCTACTGCTGTATAGGAGACTGCCTTTCACATGTCAGAAATCTACGTAAGAAGGTGGTCTTTGCTGACCACAGATAAGGAAGACCACACACCCCTGGTCTCAGTCCACCTCTGCAAAAAGCTAGGTGATAATTTCTTAAGTGACAAAGGTTTTAAATATGCATCAATGAAGCATTATTTGCAAAGCACTTAAATGAAAATGGTACATAAAATCAATATTTGATTGATTACAAAACACTGACTGGCAAAACCAGGGACTGATAGAAACTAAAGTCTGAGCCAAACTTCCACCAACTTGATGTTCTATTCCCATTCTCAGCTGAAGGATTAACATGGGCCAACTCTAGAGTGCTTGATGGCCACAGGCTAGTGAAAACAAACTCTCCAGCTAAGACAAAGTCATGAACTCCTCTTCCACTTTTCCATAGGGTTCTTCTGCTTCTGCACATCGAATTTTGTG
Source organism: Tympanoctomys barrerae (assembly GCA_002564285.1). Taxonomy (NCBI): domain Eukaryota; kingdom Metazoa; phylum Chordata; class Mammalia; order Rodentia; family Octodontidae; genus Tympanoctomys; species Tympanoctomys barrerae. The sequence goes on from NDGN011509814.1 coordinate 2,130, forward strand.
CAGCATTATGTCTCTAGTTTCAAGAAGAGACAAGTAAAACAGGCTAAAGAAGCCAGGAGCTGGTGAAGACTTCAATACTACCCAATGAAAAAATAGTATTAAGAAGTCCATGGATGATTTTGCTGAATTCAAGTACCTACAATCTTTGGTCTAGTATCAAGTATGAAAAGGTTCTTTAAAGACTTCTCCAAATACAGCTTCTCTTACAGAGGTGGAACACCTATCTCTGACAAAACAAAACAAAAAAGGGAGGGGGATAAAAAGGACCATGTGTGTGTATGTGTGAGAAAATATAATATACACACACACACCCCACAAGATAGTTAGGCTAGATATACAGCTACTTTCTCGTATTTCATTGAGAAGTAAGGTTTGTACTAATATTGTTTAGAGAAGACATCATGTCTGCATCTTGTCCCCTGAATAATTACTAGGAAGAAAACAATATGCATTGTATTAATAATTATAACTGTCAAACTAACCTGTTTTGAAACTGTTTCACTTCTATGTTATCTTTTTTCTCATTAAAATGAAAAGTAAATTAAAAAATAAAAATAAAAATTATATTAAATATATATGAATACATGAAATAGGATTGATGTACAGCTTTCTTTTAGTTCATTGAGAAGAAAGGTTTGTACTAATATTGTTTAGACAAGATATCATGTTTCCATCTTGTCCTCTGAATGACAACTATGAAGACAACAAAATGCAATGTATTAATTATGGTAACTGTCCTACTAACCTGTTTTGAAACTGTTTCATTGCTATTTTATCTTTTTTCCCATTAAAATGAATAAAGAAAAAGAAGTCCATGCATGAAGGAAGAAAGAGAGTAACCACTTCCCAAAGAGAAGGTGAAGGATTTCATTCTTAGTCTATGAGGAAAGCTATTGTTCCTAACTGAATTTACTCTTTTCTTACTTATTGCTTATTGTATATTCTGTACTTTGCTACATCATTTGGTTATCAAAACAACATAAGAATTACCATTTTTTTATTGATGGGAAGTTGTCTTGAAGATAGATGATAATAATGAAATTGTTGAGTTGGAAAAGTCCTAATGCCATTGGTCTTGATTTTATAAGTGGAAAGTGATGCCCAGAGAGAATAAGCCATCTGCCCAAGTCTGCTGTTGGTTCTTTGCAAAGCCCATGACTTCAGACTTCCTAATCTGTACCCTCCATTCTTCTCAAGTGGCTATGAAGCTACCCAAATCAGTTTCCTTACTTGTCTTTGTGCCCAAACTGCTTAGACCTGCATTCTACACATCAGTTTTGCCATCCTCTCAACTGTACTGGATAAAAGGGACAAATAGGGACCAAGGAAGAGTTTTCAAGAGGTCTTTGAAGGTAATCATGAAAGGAAAGGAATGGTAAATCAACTACTTGCCTTCAACGGGAACTTTCCAAAGCACACATGCACACACATATGCATACACACACACACACACACACACACACACACACACAGCCTTATTCAATTTCATTCTAATGCTAACAAAAGTCTGCCAAGTAAGGACACCCAGCAGGCTAAGATTAATGAATAGAGCAGGATTATTTATAATTGACCTATTCATTGCTCCTATGCAGATGGTTTTACTAAGTATGTAAAAACAATTTGTTCTCTTAAATAGGTTATCTATTTCCTACTCTCAACCTTATTTGCTCTATTAATTTGTTTAGCAACCCCCTTTTTCCATTTCTAGCAGAAAGGTAAACTACAACCCAGCCCATAGGTCTGAATTATTCATACTTGCTAAATTAGCAGGGTCCAGATTAATGAGGTTTTACTCTACTTCTTATCCTCAACTACCTTCCCTTGGGGCATACAGTCACTGCTTTCTTCTCTCTCTCCCTATTATCATAAGCTATGTCCCCCAGGTGATACCCCATTAAAGGGGCACTTGGTTACTGTCTTTTGATGGCTTCTCTAAATACACTAGGAAAAGAAATACAAGCAGCCATAGAAATGAATTTTCCTGTTATCTTATCCTTCATTCAAATTCTTTTTAGTAGCTGTCTTTCAAATGTTGACACCCACATTAACTTTCTTCTCTCCCACATATAGTATTTTTTTTAAGAGCTGGGGTACCATGAGGCCATAAGCTGGGGGAACAGAAATAGAGATAGGCTTGGAGAACTTTTCCAAAGACCTCTTTGGTGGTCATAGTAGGTGAAATTCAGAGCTCCAGCTGTATGGAACTATACAGAGGACTGGCCACTTTATCACATCCTGCTCTTCAGCATTAGAGATATACATTTTAGATGTGGTTTTCTATGCACGATTCATGAATGACAATTCTTTCCCTTCCAAAACATAACTGCAGGAAAGGATCTCTCCCCCATCCCTTCACTTCTCCAACATCATCTTTATGATTTGAAAATAACTATTTTGAGATTGGTGCAATCTGTGAAAACTAAAAGCAAAGAAATGATGCGTGTTTACCCAAGGTAAGTATGCGAGCATCAGGAACATAAGAACATGGACATTGTTCAGGATTAGCTGAAAGCCAGTTGCTGTATGCATGCTCATTTCCTCTTTTACTGCTTAATTCCCCCATGATGCCATCTGATCAGTTCTTGAATGTCCCCTGTGTCTTCGCCTTAACAATCAAGCCTGGTAGGCCATTCCACACATTTGTGATTCTCTGCATGAAAAAAATGCTTCCTGACATCTGTTCTGAATTTGTTTCTCTTTAATTTCCATTTATGCTCCCTTATCCTAACATCTGTGTCATTCTGAAAACAGTAACTCAGACTGACGTTATCTGTGCCATTTACAATTTTATATTCCCCAGCTAGAAGTTCCTCTTAACCATGTCGTGGATGTGGAATTCTGGCTGATGCACAACCCAGTCAGTGGGTTCAGCTGTGATTTCCAAGGGTTCAGCAGCTGTATCAGTCCCCAAAACTTTAGCAATATCTTTCCCAAAAGAGAAGCCAGGGGTCAAACCTGGATAAACATAGTTTTCCTGTTAGAAATCTGTCTGCTGAAGCCTCTCTCCCCACCCTTCCCTGCAGAAGTACATTTTACTCTTAGTATCTGAGGGCTCATCTACCTCCTTTTCCAAGTCATTTTCCACCCAAATCCAGAGCCTAAAACATTTTGTGCACTTGAGAAATATTTCATCGACTGAATAAGCAAAAGAAGGTGGATCGGTGAGAAAAAAGACTGGAAGGAAGGTTGATTGATTCTTAGAAATCAAAGTCAAGATCAAAAACCAAAACCCATTTTACAGTCATCACGACCTTCTGAAATTCACATGCTTATTAGAACTGTTATTTGGAAGCTCAAAATTCTGCTATTTTCCTACAGTCCCCACCCTGTATGGGACTCTTCCTCCAGTGGGCTTGGAGGGCTTGCCATGTGCCAAGCCATTTACATAAATTCTAATCATTGGTATAGGATGCTCTTCTTTCTCATTCTGGCACCTGTGGACTCACTGTTCCCATTTGTGCAGTGTACTCTCCATCTCTCTCTATGACCTTTTTTAAGAAACACATTCTGAGATCCCAAAATGTAAAGTCCCTTCAAATTTTAAAACATACAGTCATTCAATCAAGATATTCGGGGGCAATTAGTATGTGTCAGATGGGCACAGGGCTACATTCTCAAAATATATGGAAAGTGAGCAGGCTTGGTCTTCACCTTGGTGAAATTTAACATCTAATAAGGAAGGCAGAAGACAGCAAAATAGGGAAAGAAATCATATTGGCCTCTAGTTGCAGATTGTGGTCAGGACTATGAAGAAGTGGAGCAAGGATCTGCTGCAGACAATGAGGGGACAGCTGCATTTAAACCGAGTGGTCAAGGAACAATCACAACATATGAAATCCCAATAAATACAGATTGAAGTAGTCATTGACAATATGAGTGACGAGTTAGTCAGAGATCTGGGAGAAGTTAGGAGGCAACTTCAGACATCATGGCAGGCGTAGATGTACCAGCTCCTGATTAGTGAAGTGGAGAAGTGAGTCAGGGTCCTGACTCTTGCCTATGTTCAACAAGGAAATAATTTATAAAACATTGTTGTTAAAGCTCGAAGTAGGAAGAGTTTGGTGAAAGCTGGAGATGCCAGAAGAGGCCTTAGAAAAGAGAAGGGTTTTAGGCAAGGCCTAAAACCAACAAGGAGGCTGTCTTTCTTCCAGTCCAGGACACCACCACCTTTCACTTTGACAATGTCTCTACAACTCATCCATCGTGAATCCAGAATGACATTTCTGAAAATGTAAACTTTGCATGGCACAACAGTGCTCAAGCCCTTCACTGGCCCAGTGTCCATAAGGTGAGGCCTGTGTGTGGCTTATGGGAACCTCGGGATCTGGCTCCTGCACACTTAGCTAGGTACAGTGCTTGAAAGACTCCACAACCTCCCCTTCATCTCTAAGTGTGTGTCCCACGGGCTCCCACTTCCTTTCCTCCTATGAACACCTCTGTTATATGCTATTTGAAGAGGCTGCTCTTTCTACCTAGATCAAAATCTTCCACTCAACTATCTCCAGCTCATCCTTTAGAGGTAAGTTAAAAAATGTATTACTCAGAGAATCCTTCTCTGAACTTCCTCCCAGGTCTGGGTTGGGGACATTTCTGTGTTTTAAAACAGCTGTAGTTCCTGTAATCATGTTGTAACTATTTGTTTAACTACAACTGCCCCAGATCGAAAGTTTCATGAAAGCAGAGCCCAGATAGGTCTTGTTATCCACAGTTCCCAAGAAATAGTACAAGCTTCTAATAAATAATGAGTGGTGTTTCTCATTGCCAAACTGAAAGTATCTCTGGACAGTAGACCTAGGTCTTCTCCAGTAAAAATATGATCTTAACATTCCCTTGTCATAGTCCAAGCATTATCATTGAAATCATCTTCATTGGAGGTAAGCAAAACTCCTAAACATAAATATGTGATTCTCTGTATTAAAAAAAAATAGCTAAAACTAGAAATGTTCCAAAAGATGGAGCCCAGAACACCACTTACTAGCATCCACAAAGAAATTAAAGGAAAGCAGGAAAATGGAGGAAGCAGCAAGGGATGTGTCTGCCTTTCTTTCCGTGACACCAGTCTTGACATCAGAATGTTCTAGAAGAGCCCAGCTGCCTCTCTTCCCCAAAGTCATGATGAGCTCCCTGTCTCAGGATTCCATTTCACTCCCTTGGAATTATTTATGGAGCATTGAGCTTAAATAAAGAATCTACTCTATTAGAGGAAACCATTATATGTAAAAAAAAAAAAAAATCTTGTTTTACATTTGGTATATGGAGCCTGTTTTTTAACCAAGCTCCAGTGTGTGAGTAATAGGTAAGTTTTCTTTCATGGGCATATCATACTAAAGCTTATTCAGATGTGATAACATTTTTGCTGCTGTATCTTGGCAACATGATTTATTCTGCCAATGTTCAGTGTTACCATTTCACAAAGCTGTACCATCTGCGTTGAATTAATAGGCTACCCAGAGAAATAAATGAGAATGGTCTCCTATAATTAACATGTAGGTAAAGTATATTTAACAGATTATTATAATTAATGTCAGTTACTGATTTCATGCTAAATAGAATTGTGAACACAAGATATTAAGCTTAGTTACCCTCTCTGTGTGTGCCTAAAAAAAAAATGCAATGGGAAAAGAAATAAGGGCACGGAGTTCAGTATCAATAAAATTGACCTTAACATTAAGAACATCAGATACCAAAATTCCGAGCAAACAGTGACAATGCCAGGCATTATAAACTGGGAGCAGCAAATCACTGGATTCATAAATTCAGACTATATACCAGAGTTGTCCCGAATTTCCCAGATGTGACCTGCAAAAGCACAAGAATGTATTTAATTTATACGCAGTCGAGGACATTTTTTATCTAAAGGGAAAGGGTGAGGGGAGGGGAAGGAGGAGTAAAGACAAAGAAGGAAACCAGGTTTTCCCCTAATGCCAGCCTCAGCTCCGCGCTGCTCAGTACCATGTCCAAAATACCAGCGTGAGCAAGGAAACCAGCAACAGAGACCCTGAGGGACAGAAATGCATGGAGCACAGGAGTCCGCTCCACCACCTGCGGGGAGCAGGTAGGGTGTGTGGTCAGCTGGCGAGGTAGTGATGGGCAGGCATGGGGTGAGAGGCAGAGGGGCTGGGGCGACGAGAGAAGGTGCCTCGCTGTTCTTTAACTTATTGTTCATCACAAATTCCATAGCTGAGATTATTAAATTCCATTTCTTTCAAAGCTTCTGAGAAAAGGAGCTCTTTATCTTGTGGTAGAGTCCCTTGGGTGCACTGAGCTGTTCTGTTAACTGCCCCAGACAAGAAAGCCAGTCTTTTGCATCCAGTGCCACCCAGTTTCCCTGTGATGGATGTGTATGCGCTTCAAGTGACAGGGAGCCAGCAATAAAACATTTTAGATGTATGTTTATGAACGCATCCATTTGTGTAATTATAGGAAGCATACGAATTTGTTTTCATCTCTCTGGGTTTCTTAGTCATTTAAAGGAAGTATTTTTCTAGACAGTTCTGTTGGTTCCTCCCCCTGTCCCCCATCTTAGAATCAGAAACTCTTAAGAATTTCTTACTAACTTTGAGCCACAAGGCATAGATGAAGGTAATAATAATTCTAGTTTGGACAGGTGTGTGCAAGGTTGTTAGCCTCTCTCTGGGGGAAAAGTGAGGCCCCGTTCCTGAGAACACTTCTACCGGAAGTGGGCCATAGCTCCACATCCACTCGGCAGAGGGCAGTGGGGAGCAGCCCACCTCGTGTTGGTGTCCAAGACTCCCTAATTGATGAGCAAATGGATCCAGGAATCCTCCAAGCTGAGCCTCCTTCCAGGAGTCCCTGAGGACACAGTGCAGCACATTTCCAAAACAATCAGGCCACCAGAGAAATGACAGATAGAGTCAAACAGAATGTACCTCCTAAGAATGTGTTGTGTTTAGCCTTTGGGGACAGAATGACAAACAGCTCCCCTATTGTCTTTTTCTCAGTAGCACAAAGGGGTGTGGGTACTGTTTTAAGCCAAGGAGATGAAGGTGATTATTAGAAAGAAAAACCTTCAGGTTAGCACAAAAAAGGAGGAAAAGCCAGGCACAGGGACACAGCCCTGCAATCCCAGCACTTTGGGAGACTAAAGCAGGAGAAACATAAATTCAAGCCAGTCTGAGCAACAGAGGAATTTAGCAAGAACTTGTCTCAAACGAAAAAACAAAGAGGGCTGAGGATGAAGCTCAGTGTGAAGGCTCTGCTTCAATCCCTAATAACCGCCCCCCCTGCCCCCCCCCCAAAAAAATGGTAAAAGCACCACAGGATTTGTTGGAATGGTTCAAGGAAGTTTTTGGAAAGTGCAAGAAATAAGTGCTCTAATCTTAGCCCAGAAGGCTGACTAACTCTCTGGCTTCCTGTTTCTTTACAGGACATCACAGAGCAGTTTTTCTTCTTGCCAGCTTCATTCTCTGCTCCTTCTGCGTTTGGGTCAGGACACTGTTGCCCCCTTTTAGTGCTTCCCAGTGAGACTTGTCCCAAGGAACCCTACCTTAGAGTTCCTGTTACAAAACCAACACTGGGGTCCAATCCTGGTCCAGTCAATTGTGCAGCGCATAAAGGGGCCGCCTGATGTTCCCAACCAGGATGGGAAAGACAATTCTATGGTGGAGGAAAATTGATCAACATCGTTGGGTTTAGTTTTATATTCTAATTCCATGTGGACTGACCATTGCAGTATTACTCTTACACTGTTTGTTTTCTGCAAAGAAAGTATATCCTTTCTGTTCCTTGGATTGATTAGTTCTGATCTTTAAAGCACCACTTCAAACATATCTCTTATTTAATGCATCTCCAAAATATGGACTAAAACTGCATAGGGAAAGAGCATGTATTAAGTGTAATGGGATTAGGCTTACCATGAGTAAAGACGCCCATGTATTTACAGTGATTAATGGTTTCTCTAACTCTAGTCATAATACATGGTTCATGATTGCTGCCCTAAAAATAGATATTACAGGAATGAGCCAATTAATGGCATTTTGAAAGGCTGTAAGGCCCCTGTATCACCATCTGAGGCAACCACTCTTATGACTTTCTTCTCCTACTTTTCACAGACAGTGATTTCAGACTTTAGCCATGGGCCTCGCGGAGGGTACAACCAGGTACTGCATGGCTGGGCAGCAGCCCCCAGCCCCCAGCTGATGTCTGCAGGAGCGTGGCTGCATGTGCTCAGAGGGGAGATGTGCGCAGCTTGGGAAGCTGGTTCATATTCTGCCACAGTGAACACAAGCTCTGCAGTGTTCACGGGAAGACAGGACTCAGATGAGCTTTTGAATATAAAGGAGGCTCCAGTGAGAGTGTGACAACCAGGCTCAGTGTCCTCTGCCCAATTATCTTGAGAACAGGAAGAAGAGCCAAACTCAGCGAGCTGGGGGGTATTTTATTTGAACCCCTTCAATAACGTCCAAAGTGGTCTCTCATGCATTTCCTCTGGAATAAGATGCAATTCTCCTAGGGACCTATTTTATTAGAATATTTTAAATACTTTCATCAGATGGAGAACAACAAAGCAAAATGCATATATCGATATTTGTAGATTAAATGTAGCCACCCATGGCTCTATAATCACTATGTACCACTGATATGAAAAGACATCAAGATATGTGATTCTGTGTTTATTTTTAAAAATAAATTGCTCAGACATGGTGATACACATCTATACTCCCAGAACTCAGGAGAATGAAGCAGAAGGATTGTAAATTTGAGGACAGTGGGGTCAGCATAGTGACTTCAAGGCTGATCTGGACCCTGTCCCAATTACTAAGAAACTGTACAAGAAGGTGACTGTAGTTAACAATACTATATTCCTCGGTCAAAATTTGCTAAAAGGCTAAGCCTTAAGAGTTCTCTTCAGAAGCAGGAGAAGAGAGGGAGGGTGATGAGAAGACAAGAAGAAAGAAAAAAGAAGGAAGAAAGGAAAAAAGAAAGAAGGGAAGAGGGAGGAAGGAAAGAAAAGAAGGAAAAGGAAGAAACAGGTGTAGAACATGTCAATTAGCATAAACATATACAATTGCCCACCTTTAGTATGTATAATTTTGATTTGTCAAGTATATCTTGATAAAGCTAGAAGAAATAAAATTAACTCTGTCCATTATGGTATATCTATGGAAAATATACACACCCAACTTTAAAACTGATTACCTCTGGAAGGAGATGGCGTAGCAGGAGTCTCTGAGGGAAACTTTCTTGCTCTCCTTGCTCACTTATTTCTATTGCTATATTGAGTTTTTATAGGCACATTTTCCTTTTGTATTTCCTCGAAATTTAAAACATAGTGAAAATGAAAAAAATAAAGACATACTAACTATACCTCTCCTATTAAAAAAAAATCAAAGTCTAAGACACTAAGTAATTTACTATAGATCACATGCCTAATTTGGGATTAGGACCATATAATATATTCTCCATAGGAAGCGATACACTGAAGCTGAATCCTAATGGATTTAATTTAGACTATTATAGAGTGATAGTCACAGTGACCTAAAAACAATTTACAAGATCATCAAAATAATTTAGAACATGACCTTTTATATCCTCCAATCTTGGGTGTAGATTTTGCTCACTTACAAGCTCTATAAATTTCCATCTTTCTAAGTACTGATTTGGAAAGTTGGGAAAGTAATAACATCTACCCCAGAGTGTGAATACAAAAATATAATTAAATTCTATCTGTTCAGAGTAGTGTCTGGGGTATGGCAAGTCATCAAAAATCTTAATTGGTAAACTAGGTGTTGCAATCAAAATCTACAGTGAGTGTTTCAAACTTCAAAAAATTATTATAGTACAATGAATATTACAATTAATCCTCTTTAAAATATCCCCCGCCACTTTGAACAAACTTATCCCATCATCTTCACCACTTTCTCAAGAAACTCTTGAAATCCTCTTTCATGACTGTCTGTGATTGCACTGCCTTGGCCTCCTCAATATCCTGAACTGACTCAAAATATATAATTTTCAGGGTCATTTTGACTCTGATGTCAGACCCAGTGAATAAGTTGGATGGAGACACGCTGAGGTGTTTTAGGAGCCTGCCTTTCTGTCAGGTGACTCTCACAGCAGCCTCCCCCATGTTTCTGTGGGAAGACACTTACAAAAGAACACTTCCAGAGCTGCTGCAGAAAGCGGCCAGAACGATGGGATAAGTGTGCTCAAAGTGAGGAGGGAATGTTTTGAGGAAGATTGATGGCAATATGTCTTTTACTATAATTTTTAAAATTTAAATACTCACCATATTCTTCAATCATACCTTGTGTATCATTTACAAGAGTTTTTTTGTTTTGTTTTGTTTTTTGTGGAACCGGGGATTGCACTCAGACACTTGCACTTGCCAGGGAAGCACTTATTCCACTGAGCCATCTCCCCGGCCCCCAAGAGTTCTTATGAAATATAAAGGACAACCTGTCCACAACCTTGACATATGACTTGCAATGCTCAAGCATACATGACTAGGTTTCTGTGAACCCTGACTCACCCAAAATGACATGAATAGTTCTACACCCAAAATGACACAGTAATCTTTGTAGGAAGGAGCATATGTGATTCTTCCTATGGGAAAGAGTGAACTTATCATATCTTTAAGGATACTCCCAAACACAGCTACTTCCTACAGACAGGTATTCTAAACAACCTACTACCAAGATAGCACAGCCCCTACCTGAAGCTTATGGCTATTGCTGACCAGCCTTGATATCCAAATTTTCAGGGTCACTCTGTCCCTGTTGGGTGTTTGTGGCCCCACTTTCTCACTGGAGTGTAATCTGTCCTGGGCTGCCCTACCAGTCAAATTCACTAAGTTAAAACAAATCAAGTCCAACAAGGTGGTAAACCTATAAATACCCTTTGTCACAAAATTGACCGGTTTGGCTGAAGAAACCAGCTGAACCACTGAAAAAGTCAGGACGATTTCAATTTTAAGTGAGAGAAAGCCAACTCACAGTTGGTGAAAATGAATAGAATTTATTCATGTAAACAAGTCCAGGGATGCAGCTCATTTTGAGCAGGGCTATATCCAGGTGCTTTGATTATATCATCAGGAATCTGTCTCCATTTCTCAGCTCTGCTTTATTCTGATTTGGCTGCCACCTCAAGTGATCAGGTGGCAACAATGAAGGCCATCAAGGGTCAAAAAAAGAGCTCCCTCTTCCAAACAGCTCTAGCAAAGGTCCAAAATACAATCCAATTAGGCCTACCTCCATCATTGGCTCATCTCTGAACCAACTGGCATGACCCTCCGCCCGCCCCCCCAAAAAAAGAATTGCTCTAATTGGTTGGCACTAGCTCCAGATCTGAGGAATGGAATTACCCACACAGAAGCATACAGATTAAGTAGGGGAGGGGAACAGAGGGGAGACAGCTCAGTGCTCTAAGTACATGCCTGGCAAACACAAGGACCCACAATCAATCCCCAGTATGGCATGCTGCACCAGCCCCAGAACCCCAGCACGCCATGCTGACCCTGAAACTGGGTGTGATGTCACACACCTGTAATCCCAGCAATGGGGAGGCTGAGACAGGAGGATCTCTATGAATCTGAGCTGTGTAGTGAGACCCTGCATCAAATAATTAATTAATTAATTAATTAATTTTTAAAAAAGAATGGGTGTGAGATGGTTTCTCAGAGAAAACTGGGCTATTGTTACCAAAAGAAATGGGACTAGATGTTGAACTGGACAGGCATCTGCTAGCCTGCCACCATTCTTCTCAACAACACAGCCTCTGGGCTGTTTTATCCAAAGCACAATAATAAGTATTTTCCAGTGAAAGCAGTGGGGCCCCACCCTGTTTCTAAAGCACTATTCCACAGGCCCAGGCAAAAGACGTCCAGATGGAAGGATGGCCACAGCCTTCTTATGCAGGTAAGCCATGCAGACATGGCATCTCCTGCTTAGCATCCTCCCAATAGCTCTCTCCACTGTGAATTTTCAAGGCTTGTATTAGCCTGTCAGAAGGAAGGATTAACATGTATTTTGATTTCTGTTGAAAACACGTTGTTTCGGAAATAAAGTTGGCATGGCAGGCATCTTGGTTGATTTAATCTCTGACACAGGAAGCTTATTTATAGCATCACAGCCTTCTGAATGTTTAAAAACTCAAGCATTATAAGCCTGCTGTGTTTTTCCTGCAAAGTATGGAACAGCACTAAATGAATAATGCCACCTGGCCCGACAGCACGGGCAGGATCCAGAATCAAACACAGCTTTCATCTGCTCCTGGTGTGTGCAAGCTTCCCTCTACTGGGCTGGATCCATCCTGCAGGAGGGTCCCTGGCACCCCAAACACACCATAGCAATGGGGTCCCTGCAAAGACGGGGCTCCCCTCACACACTTTTTTGCAGTGTGTTCCCCCACTCTTCCGACCCCTGCATAAATGACTGATGTCCTGAGTGTCTCTAGGTTGCATCTTCTCCCAAATAATCCTTCCCATTCACAGTTCTGTTCCACCAGACACGTGTCAAGAGTATTTTTGCAAAATGGTATTAAAACATTTTCCAGGTCAGAGTGAGCCTTAAACAGTACATTCTCCTACTCCAACTACACGATCTCATTAAAAATAGATATTGATGACAGGGGTGTGGACTAATTCAGGCATTTAAGTCAGCCTTCCCATCCCAAGAAAATCTAATTTTACCCAAGTTAAAATATCAGTTGTTCTAAGTGTTCTAAGACAGCCAGGTGTGTCATACCTTTGGGCAGAGGGTTTCAAATGACTACTGTAAGATAAACATTTTATATAAATTTACAGGGAAGCCAACTGCTTCAACACTATTATCAAAAAGCAGGCCAAAGGAGGATTTTTTAAAATTCCAACGTCAAAAGTTATGATTTTGACATTTAGACAGGAAAGCAAAACCTGGATGCACTTCAGATCAAGCTAACATCACCTCTTTGAAGAATGGCTACAAAGGAATTTCCGTACTGGGACTTTCCTTTAAGAAAGATAGAATGCAAAATTGCTAGGAATTTAACTTATAATTCTTAATCATAAGTCTGATTTTAAAAAGTTATCAGAGGAAAAAAGTTCTCAAAGCCAGGCTAGGGACCTCTGGAAGTGGTACATGACAGCCCTTCTCAATTATTAATGTCAGGTCTTATGACAGTGACCAAAATTTATTATGACAATGACCACATTTCTGCAACAAAAATGAGGACAGGTGGGCTAAGAAGCACCAGAGTGCTTATTGGGGTGAATACTGCAATGAAAACCAGCACAAAGAATGTAGCGCCATGCAAACTAAACTTGGAACAGCTTGGTCCTGGAGTTAATATTGGGTTTCAGTTCATTCCAAATGTATCAGCCATGAGACCACAGAGCAGGCCATTCCTCCTCACCACATCTTGCATTCCTAATCTGTTTAATGGGCAATAATGGCATTATCTACCTCATACGGCTTTTGCCAGAGTTGAATGAGATCAGTCATTTTAAATAAGGGTTTCCTGTGTCCCTGAAGCCATGAAAGAAAAAACCAGCAATGAATGTCAAATCACCCCACAGGAGATGATAAGAAAGTGTAAAGTCAAGCTCTTTAAGTCTTACCCATCCATCACCTTGAGGAGAGGTGAAGTACGACTGAGAAGACCAGCAAGGAGGACTGGAAAACAGCCTCACATGTTCCCGGGTAGAGTCACTGTTGTGACCCAAGCTCAACCTCTACTCCCCCAAGTTCCCTTGGATATTTAGCCCTTAGCTGGATCCAATTTTTCTCTCTGTGCTCCATGTGCCCAAAGCCACTGTGCTCTGCAGAAGCACTCTGTCTTCCACTAACTTCTTCCCTGAACTTTTTCTTCAAAGTGACAAAGGCTCTCTTCTTGATCAAGCTTTGGCCATGTCCCTCCAAGAGCCTAATTTTAGCAAAAGTCCCACTAAGTCAGATTAGCCAAACCCCATACCCTGGATATGTGAGCACCTTCCATACCTGATCAGAGTTCTCATCCTCTCACCCTATCAGCAGGCAATATCTGATCACCTTAGCCGAGTAATGGTGAACCTATTAGAGCTTCCAGTGATACAAACATCCTGCTGCGGCTCACATGCCATGAACTCACCACCAGCCATCGTGGTCTGAAGCTGTGTTCAGCAAGGGTCCTCTTAGTTGGTTTGGCCATAATCTCTCCTCTACTTTGAAGTCTCCTTCTACTAATTTTCTACCCACCAGCATCCATCGTACCATCATCCTACACTACAAGTTCTCACTTTTCTTTTTTGTAACCTCTTTCCCTACAAAATCCCACCAGAGTAACCTGCTTTGAATAGTCTCTTCATTGTCTTTAGCAAGTATCATGAAACCTTTTGTCTTTTGTACCTGCCTTCTCCAAATCCTAGTAATCCCTAAATGTCCCAGATTGTGTTCCCCACATACAGAAGCTAAAATGGAATTTGTCATACAGCACGTTTATTAGAGATCAGCTCTGGTGCAAGAGGCAGGAAGAAGGTTGCATGAGGCAGAGGAAGGGTGGCAGGTACCGTCTGGGTCTTGAGGAGAAGTGGCACTCCTCCTGCAGCCTTAAGAAACCAATAGCTGAAGCCAGTCTGTGGGCAGCACCTCCCACAGCAAGGTACCAAGTCCTTCCTTGGAAGAGCATGAGTGGTCCAGGTCCAATTGCCCTGAAGCCTTGAAGGTGTGACTTTGCTTCTCCTCACACTAGGCAAGCCTGAAGCTCACGCTACCATGACTGCCAGCTAAGTGTCCTCAGGTCTTCCTTAAGGATGCACAGACCACACTAAGCTAGTGTCTCACTCCCCACTTCTCGCCAAGAACTCTAATTCTGTCCGTTTTCTTCCTCCTTACCCCCCTTCCTGGTCTGTTCTTGCTGACTTCAGTCCACACTAGGAATGACTTCAGCATCCATTGCCTTGGCTTCCCACTTGCTCCATCTCACTTTCAAATGTGTGCTCCTCCTCGACTTCAGCCAATATGTCATGTGCATCTCACCCTATTTTTCTTTTTTTTTTTCTTTCATTTGTGTACTTGGTACAGAGTCTTACTACACAGCTCGGACTCACAGTCATCTCCCTGTTTTCAGCCTCCCCACTGCTGGGATTACAGGCATGAGCCATCACACCTAGACTCAGTCACTGGCTCAGCATACCTCAGGTCCCTGGTCCCTGTGCTTACCAAGCAGGCACTTAGTCCACTAAACTGTCTGACCAGCCCTTATTTTTCTTCTTTTCATACTTATGCTACTACAATATTGTCATAACCTGTTGAATTACATCTTTTACCTGACCTTTCTTGGCCTTCCTGAGTGGGAAGAAGAGCATCTTTTCTGTTTGATTCACTGTTTCATCCCCACTGGAATGTTCTTGGCATGTACTAGAAACTCTTACAAGGCATATGATGAATGAATGACACTGAGGTGTCCTTCTTGAAGTAACTAAAAACTGGGATAAAATTTAAAGGTGAGTTACCTTTCCCTGAGTGATTCACTGTCAACTAAAGCTCTAGCTTTATAAAACCCTGCTGTATGCCCACACTCAATATGTTAGGGAAACTAATCTGATTTAACCCTGGCCTGATCTCTTGAATGCAGAAGCTGAGACTAGGGCAGGGCAAGGACTTATCTGAGGTCATAAGAAAGGAGACCTAGTAAATCTCTACTCTCTTCATTCTTCCCCTTCCCAGGTAATCATTTGCACAGCCCATTGTCAAGCATTTTGCATGGTCTTCACACTAAGACCATGGTGAAGTCCCCACAGCATGTGGAGAGAGTTGCTCTTCTGAAGAGGTGGCCTCCAATTCTGACTCTTTTTCTTGGTAACTGAATGGCTTTAAGTAGTTGTCCATCATCAAAAATGGGATGTTAACCCTCTATCTACAGTGCCAGGAGGCTAAGGCAGAATGTAAAACATAGATGCACTTTCAATGGTCATGGTGTTAATTATTGGAACACTGCTTTCTCTTGAGGGTGGTAGAGTCACGCAGGGGAGCAGAATGACAAGCTTGCCCTCAACTCAGGCACATGATCACCACACCTTCTTTTCTCCTCCCTCCTCTACCACACTCGCTCCTGAACTCACCCTTCCTCTCTGACTTACTACTTTCACAGAGACCACTCTACCACATAGAGGTCCATTCCAAGATCCATGGAGGACCACCCAGTTATGGCTGTTGAGTCAAAGATTAGGTTTCAAGTCTCAGCCTTTTTTTTTTTTTTTTTTTTTTTTTTTGGCAGAACCGGAGATTGAACTCAGGCCCTTGCACTT
>NDGN011509816.1:12225-23824 GCA_002564285.1 Tympanoctomys barrerae
GATAGATAGATAGATAGATAGATAGATAGATAGATAGATAGATGTGTATGACAGGCAGCATCAGTTCGCCTACTCCCAACCTGATGCAGCCATAAGAAGATGGAATTTGGGCTACTGCAACCTTTAAGAATAAAGGATCAAAATGAGGATAAAAGCAACACAGGTGAAAGAAGGTAAGAAGCAGACAAGAAAAATAATATTTTAAAATTGCTGTACAAGAAGCAATATGTATTCAGTGTGTTAATTATTTAAACTGTCCTAGTGATTTGTTTTGAAACTAATTGCCATTTGTTTATCAATAAAATTATGAGAAAAAAAAATAAATATTGGTTTCGGGGCAAAAAAAATAAAATAAAATAAAATAGTCAAACTCACAGTACCAGAAAAAAAAAAATAAAAAAAATCAAATAAAATTGCATTTTCATTACAGACTATGGTTTCATCACTCCAAAGCAGCAGAGGCCTCCTAAGATCCTTAAAGACAATGAGCCCTCATCAGTAATACTTGTCTGTAAGTGGACTTCTTTCCCATGAGTAGACTATCCCTCCTCACTGTCACGTAGGGCTTCACATCATGGGAGGGCTACAGCTCAGAGCCTGGTGCCTGTACCCTGTGAATGGCCCACTGTTTTTGCATGACAGAAAGGACTGTGTCCTTCATCCTTAAATCCTTATGTTGGATTCACAAGTCCAACAAGTTCCCACAGAAAATCTCCATCAAAATACTCAGCTCAGGCTTAGGATATGTTTCTCCTGAAGATCTGTACTTGATTTCTTTGACTGCATTCTTTTAAATATCTGCCTAATAAACAAAAAAAAATCTTTTAAAATTTATTACACTAAAATATTACGCTGTCCTTGATCACTCTCAATATATTTTCCCTTGCTGCAAACACATTTCTCGCATCATTCTTGCATTCTGAGGCAGTTCTGAAAGTTTCTCTGATATCTTAAAAAATATAATAAACAATATAGTGAATGCTGCTGCCAAGTGCCGTCCAACAGAAAGGTAGGCTTGGAGAAATACAGCTGTGTGTGTCCTCATCCACCTTATTTTCTGGATCGGACCTCTGGCACTTCCTTAAAATCAAAATGACCACGAGACATAAACATTTTGGATTGATTCAGGGCATCGAGTCAGCCAGGGAAGCGTAACCAAAGACACCCTTCACGGAGGAGTGAGTCCCAGGACTGCCTCGGAATAGGGAAGCCCAATGGGAAAGCCTGCTCACAACCGGGGAGAGTGTGTGGACAGCCTCGAAGCAGCTTGTCTCTACTGGAATACAAATTTTTAATCTTAATTTTCAGTCCTCATTTGTGTGCCACTAATTACCTTGTTTTCTTTCTTATTGAACGCCATACTATTTTAATTGTATAGGTTTAAAAAGTCTGACAATGTACAGGTGTGTATGTTATCTTTATCCTTCAAACTGTCACTTCTGAGCTTCCGATTTTGCATATGAATTCAAATATCAGCATTTCTATTCTCATGGACAAATGCTCCGAGGCTCTTTAACAGCAAAGGCATTGGACTTGTGAAGTAATTGAGCCTTCTTATTCATGCATTTTGCAAATTGCTTCTTTTATTCAGGTCTTTTTTTAATTTTCTTCAATAAATTGTATCATCTCTAAGAATATTTTTATGCCTCATTAGATTGGTTTCTTAGTACTTTATAGTCACAATTTTGTTCTTTTGAATAGCAATATCTGTAAATATACGTTTTTCTTTTTTGGTACTCTTATGTGGAAGCAGTGATAATTTGCATATGCCAAATATATGTAGCAATGCTTCTATACTCCTTGCTTCATTTGAACAAAAAATTTAGGAATTCTGTAATGTCATTTGTATGAATAATTGTTCTATTTGATCATAAAGTAGTAGTGTTTTTCGTTTTCCAATTTTAAGTCTCTTATTTTTTCCTACTGTCTCATTTTTCTTAACATCTAAAATTTAACATAACCTTATTGACATGACAGGCACCTTGCCTTTCTGACTTTAATGAAATCATCTCTAAATTGTCTTAATTTGGTAGTTTATGTGATATGGATTCTTTTTTTATGTATTTGGTACAGGGTCTCACTACGCAGCTCGGACTCATAGTGACCCTCCTGTTGTCAGCCTCTCTAGTGCTTAGATTACAGCTGCGCACCACCACACCCAGAGACTGTGGCCTGCTTAGCGCCCCTGAGTGTGGGGCTGGAGCAGCATGTGGTGCTGGGTGTCTAACCCCAGTCCCTGTGCTTGCCTAAGCAGATGCTTAGTCTGCTGAACTCTCTCACCAGCCCCATATGTGATATAGAGTCTTAATAAATATATCTTTCCTTTTTATTTGGTAGAACCGGGATTGAACTCAGGCCCTCGTGCTTGCCAGGCAAGTGCTTATGCTACTGAGCCATCTCCCCGGCCCTTTAATATATCATTCCAAAATTTGAAATAAAACAGATGTAGATTTTTACCTTTCTATTTCTATTTTTCTGTAGACAAATTTCACTGGGAGTCGTCATCAACTATTGAGTTAGAGTATGGCATTGCTTGTTGCATCTGCAGAGGTAACGTATGTCTGTTCCTTTCAAGTATGCCAGTATGGTCTTATGCTAATATATTTTTAAAATGTTCCACCATTATTTTTGTGTTTAATAAGTCTTACTTCATGTGTTTTGCAATAACTTATTTACATGAACATTTATTCATCTGTTATTAGAGTTTAAGTTAGAAAATACACTTTTGTTTTTGGACTAGATTATGTGAAGTACAACACAGACAATTAGAAAAACTATTAGCATATACCTTTATCTACATTTTCTTCTTTTTTTAATGTGCTTGGTTGCTGCATGATCTCACTGTGCTGCTTGGACTTGTGGTGATCCTCCTGCTTTCAGCCTCCCCCGTACCGGGATTACAGGTGTGCACCACTATACTCGAATTCTGACCAGCTCAGCCCACCCTAGGGATGGGGCTGGCATGACGTGTGGTGCTGGGGATTGAACTGTGGTCTCTGCAGTTGCCTATGCTGACACTTCAGCCTGCTGAGCTATCTCGCTGGCCCCGACATTGTCATAAAAAGAACCACTCACGCAGTTCCCACTCTGTCAGGAGAGTATTCCCAGAAGCACACATCAGTCATGCCTCCCCCACTCACTGCGCACTTCAGAGGTAACAGCTATGTTGATTTGTACATATTAAATTTATTTTACATAATATACACAAGATAAAATTTGTGTATGTTGAACAGACGTGCCCTTTTGATTCATGTATAAATTACATACATTTAACATGAATAAACAGATATGACGAAAACATGTAAGTCTCCCCTTACAGCTTTTCCACATGCAAGCCCATCCAGGTGATCTGTAGCCACCTCGCCATACAGAAGCACACGGGAGCTGCTTGCTCCGCCTACCTGTGACAGCGCCTCGCACCTCCGGATCAGCGCCCCCTATGATGCGCTCCTCCCTTTGCCACTGTTCCACTTCCAATTATTGTAAAATCAACTTTTGTTATTTTTCACATATGAATGAAATCAAGCAACACTTTTTGATGTTTCACTTAATGTAGCAATGTCCGTTCCACCCATAATGACAGACGTGTTTTCTTATTATCATGGCTGAATAGGACTCTTATGTCTGCATATCATCATGCTGAAACCTTATATTCTGATTCCACTTTAGCCTTTTATGTTAATTAGGAAATGCAGAGACATCGTAAGTGTTTTAATTCTGTATTCTATTTTTCATCCTTATATTTCTAAGATATTTTCATTATACTCAAGATATAATTTATTCCTTCTTTTTGGATAAAAACATATGGATTGAATATATTACAATTGATAGAATCTGTTTAAATTATAAATAGGTTTTGTACATTACTAATAATATAAATAATACTACTCATTTTTGAGGAGTGTATTGTTCACTGTTACATGCCAGATAATATCCAATAAAAATATCGTACATTTTTAAAATTTGGTAATATTCTATATATTTATTCTAAAAGAATAAAAATCTACTCTGTATCTTCTATGCTATCAGCAAAAAATAAATAAAATACACATTTTATAATTACACAAAAAGCTTAAAATATTTTACATAAGACTTGAGAAAGTTCTATGTAAAATTTAAAAAAAGTTTTTTTGTACTTTTTGTGTGTTTAGGGAAAGGTCTACAGAGTGTTCAGGGTCCCACTACTGCATCAGACTCATAGTGATCCGCCTGTTTACAGCCTCCCAAGAGCTGGGATTACAGGCTCGCGCCACCACACACAGTCTCATTTGCAGTCTCAGCACGCCCCAGGAGCAGGGCAGGCGTGGTAGGCCTGGGCATTGAACCCCTGGCCCCTGCGCCTGCTTGCAGGTGCTTTCATCCACTGAGCTATTTGGCTGGCCCTAAAAATACTTTTGAGTAACTGAAAAAAATAAATGAAGGGCTCTACTAATAAGTGTCAAGACTTTCTGAATTCATTGGAATGCTCATTAACATTTAGCAAAATTTTGTTTAATTTATTGGTTGATTTTAGTTTTGGAAGTAGCTAAAAACATAGCTTTAAGATTTATAAAGAAATAAAATTGATATGTTTCAGTCAGTCTTCTCTTGTTGCTGGGACAAATGCCCGACACCCAAAATAAAGGACAGAAAGGTTTGTTTAGCTCACAGTTAGTAGAGGTTTCAGTCCATATACTTGGCTGGCTCCAAGGCAGAGTAGTACATAGCAGAAAGCAACCATTCATGGAGGCAGAAAAGAGCAAGAGCAAAGGGAGGGGCTTCAGCACTAGCAGCTAGCTCCCCTGTATGCCCTCCATAATCCAGGACACTCACACCCATAATCTCAGCATTGGATCATGAATCAATCACAAACTCCAGAAGCTACCCCATGACTTCATGGGGCTTTGAGGCAACAACTAGACACAAACCATAACAATATAAGAGAGCAAAAACAATATAGAAAAAGAATATACTCTGAAGGACTTTCATTGCTTAAAAGAATTATTGCAAGGGCTGGCCAGATAGCTCAGCAGACTAGAGCCCATGCTTAGGAAGAACGCAATGGCCAGGGTTCAAGCCTTGGTGTGCTGTGTCAGCCCACTCCAGGGCACACTGAAATAGTGACTGAGACTGGGTGTGGTGGTGTGTGCCTATAATCCCAGGGCTTGGGAGGCTAAAAACAGAAGAATCACTATGAGTCCAATCTAGGTAATGAGACCATGTCGACCCTGTTGATCGTGTCCTAAGTACATAAAAAAGGAAAGAATTATTGAAAAACAATGAAAACAAAGACAGTGTGACCTAATGTTAAGACAGACATAAAGTCTAGCATGACAGAGTATAGCCTTTCCATACTTGAAAGACCAATTGTTCTTCAAAGGCTATGCCATGGTAACTCAATAGGAAAGAAAATTTTTTAACAAATAATGCTGACCAATGTAATAAAGGTGTGAGAAATAATGAATGTTACTTGGGTACAGCCGTATTTGGCGCATATATATTCATGAATGTTATCTCTTCTTCCTGGAATTTGCCCTTAGAATTATGCAGTGACCTTCCTCATCTAGCAGATACAATAAAAGCAGACCTAAGGGGGGAATTAATGGTGAAATCTCATGTCAGGAAAGTAGAACACCTCAAATAAATAACCCAACACTGAACCTCAGTCTCCTAAAAAAAGAACAACAATCAAGCCTACGGGCAGTACAAACAATGATCTGATGAAAATAAAAACAGAAATCAATCCAATTGAGATTAAAAAAGCAATGCAATAAATGAATTGTAGAGTAGGGTTTTTAAAGATTAAATAAAATACAAAAACCTTTAGCCAACCTTGTCAAAAAAAAGGAAAGAAAGGACTCGTAGTCATGCAATCAGGAATGAAAATGGTGAAATCGTAACAGATCCTCTGAAATACAGAAGATCATCAGTGCCTGCTTTGAGAAATTGTACTCTAATAAAATGGAAAATAGAATAAATGAACACATTCCTAGATATCTATGAATTATAAAAGTTGAATCAAGAAGATATAAAAATTCTAAATAAAATATCAGTCAGTGAAACTGGAAATGTAATTAAAAACTTGACACCAAAGAAAAGTCCAGGTCCCGATAGACTAATAGCTAATTTCTACAAGAAAATTTAGGGAAGACCTAATGCCATTACTCATGAAATTCTTCAAGAAATTGAAAAGGATGAAACACGCCCAAGGTCATTCCTAGAAACAAGTATTATCCTAATACTAAAACCAGAGAAGGACTCAACCAAAGTAGAGAACTGTAGGCCAGTCTCCCTAAGGGACATAGGTGCAAAAATCTTCAAAAGGCTCATCAGGTTCAGCTTTTATTCTAGGCTCTAGAGGGGAGCACCACTTTCTTTAAGCCATAGTTTCTAACATGTGACCTTCTCAGTTTTTCAGCGAAAGCTGGAATCATGTCCACTAGTTCTGAAACACACAAAAGCTGTGCACTGACCTAATGGAATTGTGTATATCATATTTGCCACAGAGACAACTGAAAATAAGTAATTGTGTTATTATTGTGAAGAATAACACAAACAGGAAACTATGCACAGTTGGAATCCTCAATTCTGCAAGGTGGTTCTTCCTCAAAACACACCCACAGGCAACGCTAGTTCCCTGCACTGGTACCTTTAAAAAGCTTTGAACTTCAGTGCTTGACCCTGTGTTTCTTCCTAGGGTCTTGTCTCCTATTTGACACCAACATGCTGAAATCTTTCCCAGCACATAAGAAACACACCACATCAGTTAGACAATTTGTTACACGAAAATAACATTACAAGGGCTGACCAAATAGCTCAGTGGATTAAAGCACCTGCAAGGAGGCACAGGGGCCAAGGTTTCGATCCCCAGGCCTGCCATGCCTGTCCCATCCCTGGGGCATGCTGAGCCAGCCAGCCAATTGAGACTGGGTGTGGTGGCACGAGTCTGTAATCCCAGATCTTGGGAGGCTATAAACAGGCAGATCACTATGAGTCCAATCTAGTAGTGAGACCCTGAACAACCTGTGGACCCTTCCCTAAAATACAAAAAAAAAAAAATTTTTTTTTTTGCTCCTGAGCTATTTTAAGTATGTGTATCCTTTGCTTGTATTTTGTATTAAAAATAAGAAAAAGAATCATTTATTGTTGAGCACATTGGTGTTGTCCCCCTTTATTTTTCTCTTTTGGGGACATAGAAAGCAGGTTATTTTTTCTGTGTCTTTTTTTATTTGTAAACTTTTTTCTGTTACATTTAAAAATGGTTTTATAAAAGTGTTTTTGTAACCCCCCAAAAATAAAAAAACAAAAATTTTTAAATTTTTAACTAAAACCATTGTTATAGACAGTGTTCACACTGTATTATTTGTGCCTAAAAGTAAAAAAAAAAAAAAAAAGAAAAGATGTCTTCCTAACTTGTACAATAAAATTGAGCATAATGGAAGATCAGTTCAAAATATAGTATAAGAAAATATAACTACAAGTATTAAAATTATAAAGTAAATATTATTTGGTTCTAGAAAGTATAATGAAATATATTTAAACTTGTTTTTAAGCTTGATCTGGGGTCTTTCTCTGCAGTCCAGACTGGTAGTGGCCCTCCCGCCTCAGCCTCCCCAGCACTAGGGCTACAGGAGTGCACCACCACTCCGGGTTCTAGGGCCAGCACAGCATGCGGGACTGGGGATCAAGCCTGAGTCCTTGTACTTACCCAGCAAGTGCTTAGGCCACAGCTACCTTCTCAGCCTATTTCGACTTCAATAAAAATTTACTTTGTGTAAATTTCTATTAAACAAAACAATTTAAAAAGCTCAGAAGGGAAAGACATATATTTCTTTCATATAGGAATGAAATATAGAAGTGTCCAGTAATAAAATTTGAAGACATACAATAATCGTATCTTGCCACAGGATCATGCTAGCCAAGTTCACCTGCTTAACTTCAAAGGAGAGGGGAAGAGGGAGGCATGCCCAGAGGAAAGAACACATACACACAAAAAAGATGACAGACGGATGGACGGACTGATGGACGGACTGATGGACGGATCCATTTAGCAGTAAATAATTGAACAATGTTGCATGTGAATTACTTTTCTCATTGCTCGACAAAACACCTCAAGTTGATGAAAAAAAGTTTGATTTAGCCCACAATTTGTGGCATTTTCAGTCCTGTCTCTAAGGCACAGTGGCACATGGCAGACGGGCATCACAGATGAGAGAAACAGTTCACGGCATGCAGATGGTGGCACAGCAAACGAGGGAAAATGTGTAATACCATCTTTTGACCCCTTTTATATTCTGTTTGGGCTTCCTCATTGAGGTGGACGCCAGGCCAATTAATGGACGAATTTAGTAATCACATGCCCTTGATCCCATCATCACACTCTAGATTCAGCCTTCCGGGAAAAAGCACCACATACAGATGCATGAATCTGGGGGAAATACGAGACACAGGCCTAATATGCTGTCCATCACCGTCCAAAGACTCATGAACGTCTCTCTGTGGTGCAAGCATTTAGTTTACTTCCAAGAACTGCCAAAGTCAGTAAGTTTCAACATTGCTGAAAAGTGTAAGTTTAAAATCTCCTCTGAAATGTAAGGCAAACATAGCTGAGAGCATCTTTACAAATGAAAAGTGCTAAACATTTACAATATTCAACATCACAGGATAGAGATTCCATTCCTAAAGGTATAAATAGGGGCATAGAAAGTAATGGGGAAAAAAGCAAGTCCAAAATCCAACTGTATGCCTGGGGTTCTCTGTCCAGCATGTTAGGCAGTCTTTGGCAGAATGTGCACCCCCAAGAGCTGCTACGGCTCTGCTTCTGTGACGCTCCCAGTGATTGTATCTCCTGTGATTTCTCTCTTGGGCTGCCTTTCCTTGGTCCTTGTAGTTTCCTTCACACAATGTGGTCCTGTTTTCTCCAAGATGCTGGGGTCTCCGTTGTACCTCAGCTCCACACTTACAGCGTCATATACTGTTCTGTCAGGGGCACACTGCTTGGTCTCCCAGGTCTTTCTCTAAAACCTGGGTAGAAGCCTTCTGACCCTACCATTCCTGTATTGTGCATATACCTAAAACCAGCAGCACATGGATAATGCCAATCTCTGCCATTAGCTCAAAGAGTAGCCAGGCTTCTTTATCTCTTGGCTGTAGGGGTCCATTTCCCCAATCCATCAGCATTCTGCACTCAATGCTGAATAACAAATTATCCAGCCCACTGCCATTCTACTAGATCTGGGGCTCTAGTCTCAAAGCAGAGTCTTTCACTCTTGCAGTGTTGAAGCTGTGTAGGTTGGAGTCCTACTGTTTCCTGTGATATCCTCAGGCCATCTTTTATTTTGTTTCTTCTCAGCAATTAAAATCTCCTCTGCTCTCTTGTTGCCGTCTACAGCTCTATCAGAATTTCCTTTTGCCAAAATCACAATGTTTAGAATTATTTTACAGGATGTGGCCAGCCAGCTAGCCTAGGCCGAGCACAGGTTTGATGACACCACAAGCAGAGCCAGCCCTGCCCCTGGGGCACGCTGAGAAGGTGATTGAGGCTGAGGGTGGTGGTACGCACCTGTAATCTCATCTCTTAGGGAGCTGAAAACGGGACTGTCACTGCAAGTCTGACCTATGTAGTGAGCACCTCTAGACCCTGTACTAAATACATAAAAGAAAGAGTTGTTTTACAGGATCTTTGCCCTTGATTTTCAACATAGATGTGGCTAAAACCCTATAGTAGTAGCTATTCCACCATCTCAACCTTATCACTTACTTGAAATTTCCTTTGCTAGATTAATTACTTTTTTACTTTTTTTATTTTTAAGAGAGTATAAGCTCTAATTAAAACAAAAACTTACAAGTGATACAGATTTTCACTGAACAAATTAACATGAATTTCACAGTATTTGTTGTAATGCATAGTGTTGTCTTCCAACCAGTTATTCACATTACAAAATAGATGCATGTAAAATTGGAAGAAGAAGAAAAAAAGAAATAATTGTATAAAAATTAAGAAAAAATGGACTAACAGTTGAAACAAAGGAGGCAAAACAAATTAAACCAATAACTGCTTCTTTCTATAAACCAGCAGAAATGCACAGTACAGCTGCTGAAAGCATCTTGCTTACATACACAGATGTATGTCTTTCCCCCACTCCCTCTGCTGTCCTTCTCTTCAACTCAATAACTCTTTCCTTAAGATTCTGTTGCCCTTAATCTCAGTTATAGGCACAGTCTTGAGAATGACTAAACTGTATACAGTCTCTCTGCCAGGAAATAACACACATAATCTAGTCTGACAGCCCATGGGGTCCTTCCTCCTAGCAGAAGTCTCCTGAGCCTCAACCTCATCTTTACAGTAAGCATTTCTATCAGCATTCTAGTCTTCTCATCTCTGGCTAAAATCTCCTACCAAGTGGAGTCTAAGGCTTTTCAGTGATGCTTTCTCAGCCAACACCTCCAGAATTTTTCAAACTCTTCCCACAAAATAGTTCCAAGGGCATCTAATCAATGGAGTTAGGCACCATCACATCAACAAACTTACTTCTCGGGTACTATACATTGTCTTGGTTACTTTTCTCAATACTGAGACAAGATACCTGACACCCAGTGTTAAAGAATGTTATTTAACTCACAGATTGGAGAGCTTCATATTCATAATCAGCTGGCTTTAGTGCAGTGTAGTATGGTAGGTGGGCATTGCAGGGAAGAAATGGTTTATGGTAGGCAGAAGGGAGTGAAGCAATCAAGTGACACTCCACAATAGCAGCTTCTTTCTGCCCCTTTCCCATCTTATCTATGATACCTGGTTTAGGACAGGTACAGAGCTAATCAGTGGACTAACTGAGTAATCCACACCCTTAATGCCAGAGTCACTTATTCTAGATGAAGCCACCTCTGAAAAAGTACTGCCTAAGCCCGGGCATGGTGGCCCGTGCCTATAATCCCAGCACTGGGGAGGCTGAGAGCAGGAGGATCACTGTGAGTCTGAGCTGCAGAGTGAGACCCTGCACAAAATACATTAAAAAATAAAACAAAATAAAACCCTGCCTATGACTGCATGAAGCTTTGCTGGGTACTTCTAGACACAAGTCTTACAAATTTATTTATACCTTTAAAGAGATGTTTCAGAAATCACACCAAAAATTGATTTTTCTACATTTTCTTTGATTTACTTATTTATTTATTCATTTATTTTTGTGCTGGGTGTCAGACCTAGGGATTCATGCATGCTAGGTACAAGGTCCACCATTCAGCTACATTCTTAACACAACACAAAAAAATTTCTCCATATTTTGCCTAACAATTCATTATATGTCCAATATTTTATAGAGAATTTCTGTGAAAAGCTTTATATCCACCTAAAAATTCAGAATTCCCTATTACTCATCCACCTAAATGATGGGAATTAACTGAAGTTAATGTGCAACTCTAATCTCAACATTCTGGGAGGATAAGGCAGAAGCTTGTGAGCTCAAACACATCCTGGGCAACTCTGTGACTTAGCAAGATCTTTCCTCAAAATAAAAACTAAAATCTAAAAGGAGTGGTGGGGCTGTAGATCTGTGCAAAGGCCCCATTCAGTCCTCATTATTGCACACACACACACACACACACACACACACACACACAC
>NDGN011509843.1:263-15246 GCA_002564285.1 Tympanoctomys barrerae
TTTGATTTGAAACTGTCTCATTGCTATTTGTTTCTCAATAAAATTATGGAAAAAAAATAAAAGCTATGTAATAAAAAAAATTACACCACACAGACCACGGCCAGGTTTTCCACAGGCAGACACTAATCAAGCCCTCAGAGCATGGCAGCAGTGGGCTCAGAGTGCAGGTAGGCCCTTATGAACTGGATTCTGGAGAACAGCAACTTAAGAGACCCTTGTTGAGCAGAGGCCCAGGGACTCCCTTTACAAATAAAGCTTGCATAATTTAGGATCTTTGTGCCTGATATGACCGGGGTCTGAACTTGTGTGCCGGCTTCCAGACATTTTCCTGTTCCCACGCAACAGTCTTGGTTGTGTGCTGCTGTCATGAATCTCTTCAGCAGCCGCAGCTCTGCTGGTCCGAACGTTACACGAGGTTACTTCTGGATCAAGTTTAAGTGTTATAAATTATTTCACAGCGCTTTTCGCTTGCAGTTCTCATTATCAATGTGGCAAAAATCAGCCCACAGTGCCCTCGAATATTGGTCTACCTTAGAATTCCTCCACCAGAACCTGAGTTCTACGTAAACGTAGCTGTGCTTAGTTAATTTACATTGTTTGTTCTGGGTTGTCCCTAGGTGGCCCCGAAAGCCTTGTGTGGTCATAGGTGGGTTTTTGGAGGTGGCGGGATCTGGAGTGTGTGGTGACGCAGTAAGGATGCGCTATTACTAAATTAGCCCACTGATTGGTTTGGCATGGTTGTGGGTAGCACTGGGTCAACCTGGGTGTGGGTGACAGCAGCCCCAGGGTGGGTAGCTTGGACAAAATGCTGCTTTTTCTGTCTTCTGCCTGCCATGAACTGTTTTCCATGCCACACCCCTCTGCCAACCATAAGCTAAATGAACCTGCCCCGGCATCAGCTACCTATGGACTAAAGCCTCTGCAAACCATAAGCTAAATGAACCTGTTGTGTGGGTGTTGGGTATTTTATTTCAACAGTGAGAAAGATATCTAAGCACTGTTCACACTATTCATATAAGGAAGAATAGGCAGAGCTGTCTGGTGATCCACTTTTGTGTACTTGAATTTTTCCTACTTCTTTGTTCAAGACCATTATGTTGATTTCTGCACATCTCAAGTTTAACTAATTTACTTTTTCTTTGGAGTATATGTCTTTCTTTTATTGCATTCCAATTAAAATATTTAATATTTAAAGTTCAAACATCCATGTTCAAGTTCTGGCTTTTTACGTTACTAATTGTTTGACCTTACAAGTTGATAAAACCTTTAGTTTTCTTCTCTCAAATATTAAAATCACAATATTTTATTTAATAATCATAAGAGTTTCTTTTTATTTAAGGGTTTAAAATGATCATTTTGGGGTACAACTTGAGATCATATGCATAAGTGAAATAAATCAGACTCACCGGTATAAACATTGTATTATATCCTGGTGTGAGAAACGGAAAGAATAATAATTTCTATTAGTACCTCTCAGTTCATTAAGAACAAAAGCTCATGCTAATGTCAGCTGGAGAAAATTTTATGCTATATTTTGTACACTGAGGAAGCACTTTGAAGAAAACAACATGTAATGTATTAACTATTATTATTATTCTCCTATGATCTTGTTATGAATTTTATTTTGCTTTTTCCCATGAGATAGAAAATTTCTCATTTTCCTATACTTTCAAATATAATTTTTAAAATTCTGCTACTGTACTGGTATATGTTTACTTGAAGAAGTAATTATTGACAATACTAATGAAATTAATTTCAGAAAGATAATAATTTTGCTGACATCATCTCATCATATTTCAAGCGTGTGTTAGCATCAATTAGCAATGCAAGATGATGAGGTTGTTCTGCGCATGTCAGGACATGATGGATTAAATCAAGCCCTGGATGTCTCTGAAATTTCACTTCTTCCTCAGAACCTCTCTGGCTCTTCTGAGTACTCTTTGCCTCCGCATGACTTTGAGGTGTTTTTTTTTTTTTTTGGTTTTGTGAATTATGGTCTTGCTATTTTAATAAGGATAGAACTGAATGACTAGATGACTCTTGATAATGTGGCTAATTTCAATAGAATTAGTTTGGCTAATTCATTAAAGAAGATTCAACCTATTTTCTAATTTCTTTAGAAAATTATTTCTTTAGTGTTAGGTAATTTTCATTCCAGAGGGCTTTTGTTGTTGTTGTTGTTATTTTTGTTCAATTCTATGGCTACATAGATTCCTCAATATTACATTTATTTTCAAAATTTTTGTGATGAAAACTGATTTCTTTCTTGGTGGGTTCATTATTGTGCATAGAAAGACCTCTTGATTGTACTGTGATACATGTCCTGCCACTTTGCAGAATCTCAAAGTCTATGAGAAAAAATGTAAGGTCTTAATATAAAAGATAATATACCTCTGAAAAAGGGCGATTTAAAGTCTTCCTTCTCTGTGTCACTCTTCTGTATTTCTCTTGCCCAATGCCTCCGGCTAACATTTTCAAGTACTGCGCTGAACATCAGTATGAACATAATCATACTTGTTCAGTCCCAAATTTGGAGGAAGACTCACTTTTCATGTTGAGCATGATGATGCTAATGGGTGTGTCTAACATGCCTTTTGTTGTCATGAGAAGAGATTGTTCCCTATTTATTTTTTCAGAGTTTTTCATAAAAGATGTGAATATATGATCAGTAGTTTTTTTTACCCTTGATTTTATTTATGTTATGTATTACATTTATTTGCATATGTTGAAATATCTTTATATTCCTACGATGAACCCAGTTTGGTTGTGGTATATGAGTATGATCACTAATTATGATGTATCAACTTCATTTAATTAAGCAACATCTACCAGAATAGTAAAGCATATACCTGGGTATTAAATATGGCATGTTGTTCTTCCTTATTGTGAGCACTGCTCTCCTCTGTCACCAGGGTGCCACAAATAGAAACTTGACAGTGCCTTACCCTTCAGCCAAGAGCCTAGTGATCAAGTGCTGAACCTACTGAAGCCATAATCAGAAACACTTTTTCTCCTCTATGTTGTGTGCTTCAGTGTATTGTGCCTCAAAGACAGGACAGCCAACAAATACATAAATTTGGTACCAGAGAGTGGGGTCATTGCTAAGACTATAATTGCTGATGTAGCTTAGAAGCTTTTGAAGAGATTTTCTGGGGGAATTTTGAAAAGTTTGGTGATGCAGGCTGTTGGGATCCTTGGCGTGCTGCAAGCAGAGTTGAAGGGCAATTCTGATCAGAGCTCAGGAGAGCAGAATGCTAGCAGACATGCATATGGGGAAAGCCAAACTTGAGAGGCTTCACTTGAGTATGAGGGCTCTGCTGGCAGCTGGGTCAGAGGTCATGGGCACTGCACATGGGAAGAACATTTTCCTACAATGTGCTCCATGTCCCGAGACTCTGAAAGACAAGAGTGATTGAGATTAAGATTAAGAGTGATACCTAACTTACCTGGCATGACAAAGGTCACGACCAATCAACGTTCAGGCTGGGGCACGGGAACTGACAGTTGCTTTTAGCCAAATTTGTACTAAGAATTAGAGGCAAAAGACAGAGCATAAAAATATGAAAATTAAAAATTTTGGCCCAGAAGTAAATATGTGTAGAATTTGGGCCAAAGGATATGTGCCTACAATAGAGAGTAGCACCATTCAAAAGATAATACTGGGATGGGCAGATAGCTCAGTGGCATAAATACGTACCTCACAAGCCCAAGATCCTGTGTGTGGTCATGGAAAAAAAAAAAAAGATAATGCTAACTTTTCACAGGAGTAGGAAGAAAGGTGTGTTGAGGGCATCTCAGGAATCACAAAGACCCCACCCTTCACAGGCTTAAGGATGCACATAAGTAACCTTGTGGCCTGAGAGGAGAGTCCATGGGGTACTTGCTAAAGTAGAGCCACCTGCGGTATTAGCGCTGTAGAATTTATTTCACTGTGCTCAGCTGCCGCAGCCAGAGGTCCCCGAAGCCACGGTCCAAGGGTCCTGACCACTGCTCAAGTAAGCTGCTCTTGGCACTGCCCCTGTGATGTTGGTTTTCCTGGCACTAAAGATGAAAGTGTTCCATGCTTAGGGAGGTCTCCACACAGATTTCACCCTCCTGGGACATCAGGGAATGAGATGCTGAGAGGGCGGTGTGAAGGACTGTGAGAACAAGGCCTAAGGGCCCCTGGAGATCTCAGGAAGTCAGCCACATCAGGAGCTGCAGTGCTGTGCCGAAGAGCTGAGGACCAAACGTGGAGTCAGGGCAAGAGAAAATGGACATTGCCTGCTACTGCCAAGCCCAGAAGCGCAGTGGCTGTTCCAGTCCCCTGGGCCTCACATGTCACCACCATTGCCTGGCTGCAGAGCTGGAACTGCGGGACTCAGTGTGTGCTCTGCTGGGCTGCTGTCTCTACTTGGTCTGTTTCTTTTCTATCTCCCTTTTCTAGCCTTCTGTAAATGCAACTTGTTTCAATTTTATGAAGGTTAATAACTAAATTTTGCCTTGGGTCTCTGAAGAGGATGGAAATCGGCCTTTTGAATATGTTGGAACTGTTGAGATTTTGGGGAAATGTATGGGATGCATCGTTAGGTTATTGATTTGAAATAACATGAGGCAGAACATCATGGCAGAAGAGAATGGTGGCGCAAACATGCCTGATTCACAGTGAAGCAGAGGATAGGTGCGAGGCCAGGCGGGTGGACAAGGGCTCTGTCGGTCAGTGCTTACTAGAGAAGCACATTTAACACAAGTTGTACAAGCACAGAGAATTCACAAGATGGGCTTGCAATGGCTGCCTGCAGAGTCAGGTGTGGAAGAGTGGAAAGGCTCGTCAGTGTGCAGGACCTCTGGAGGACCCGTTTCCAGAGCTGGGACCTGTCCATGCATGTCTGTAACGAGAGGCTGAAGGTGCTGTGGTGGGATGCTCCAGCCTGCCCCGGAGGACAGGAGCCTGTGTCCACAGTGGAGATGAAGACTGAGGTCCTCTGTAAGAAATGGAACAGAGCTCTCCTTGGTTCCTCTTCCTTCCCCTCAGGTGGCCTGGCTGTGGGTTAGAGCCCCTCCCACCTGGGGTGGGTCTTCTGCCACCAGTAATTCCCTTCCTCCACACTACAGCTCTACTGAGCCAACTCATTCAGGCTTGTCCGAGTCAAGATGATATAGTCCATTAACTATTAGGGACCATATGTGCTACACAAGGTTACAACGAACCACTAATTGTTCCAAGACTACTCAGTCTGCATGCGTGTGAGTAATTTCTGTGTGGGGGGTTGTTGTTGATTTCAAGTTTTATTCCATCATTTTCTGTTTTTCATTTTCTGTAGTATTAAGATTTGCTTTATGGCTTAATACACGGTCTAGTTTGGAGAATGTTTTATGCACTGCCGTCAAGAACAGGCACGCTACAGCTGGGCGCTTAACACGCTGTAGCTGTGAGCTATATCCACTCGTCCTATCTGCAGTTTAACTCTGAGCTTTCTTGGCTGACATGTTTTGGATGCTCAGTGTGGCCACGAGAATGGGATGTGGAAGCGCCCTTCCTGGGCCCTGTATGCTGCGAGTGTTTGCTGTATGAACTTGTTTTGTGAAATCCCGTGTCCATGTGCAGTGCGCTTATGCCTTGTAGATGTCATCTCATCGTGGTGAGCCAACGTTCAGCAGCCTTCTTTATTCCCTCTGATTTTCCTGGGAGATGTACCTGGTGACATGGAGTTACTCTTGCTTTCTTTCAAGATTCTCCCATCATCGTTTTCCATCAATTCACTTTTTTTTTTTTTTTTACCGTGTCATTTTGTATTCCTTTCATTTTATTCTAGGTCTGCTTTTGCAGGTGAAATATGTTTGCTCAGAAGGTACAGTTGAGCTCAGGAACCAGGATTCTCAGAATAAAGCCAGCTAAGAAATATCTGAGATAAATGTCAAATGCAGCTAATTCTTTCTGACATTATTTCAGTGTGTAAGTCCAACGACAGCCAAAACTAGAAGACATTATACACTGTTAGTGTGAATTATAATTTATATGAGTTCAATTTTACTTGTCTTACCTGTTATTAAAACTCCAAAGTATTACACCTGGTCACTGTAAGACTTCAATGAAAAATACTACATAGGTGCACACATATGTGCCTGTAAATGGCATGTGATGTATATGTTTATATAACAAGCAGAAGTTTATAAAAATATTCTGTAAAAGGTCAGATATGCAACATGTTGAACAAGGTCATGAGGTAGATATTAATTGAACCAATCATGAATATGTGATGAAGCTCCAATAAATATTCTGAACACTAGATCTCTGTGACCTTCTCTGGTTGGCAATCGTGTATATGCATTGCTGACCTATCAGTGTCAGGCATAATGCATCTCAAAGGCCAAAAAAAATCTGAATTTCAAGGATCTCAATAAATTTCAAGAGATTTACATCTACATGTACTTTTCTAAAATGATAAAAAAGAGAGATACTTGAAAGTAATGAGAAAGAACAACTCATAAATTACACTGACTATTTAATAAAACCAAGTTGATTTCTCTTCTGAAAATACAGAAGCAAAAAGGGAACAGGGCCACACATGTAAAATACTGGATAATAAAAGTTGTCAGCCAAAAATTCTGCATGAAAAGAACTGACTTCAAAAATGGAGGAGAAAACCCCACATATCATGAAATTAACAACAGTAATCACCATAGCAACTACAAAAATACCCTAAGAATGTGTAGCTAAGAAACATCTACTAGAGACACTAAAATAATATTTCAGGCTCAAACAAAAACATACTAGGCAATGAGTTGCAATTACTTGAAGAAATAAAAAGCGCTAGTGAATAGAACTATATAGATAGCAATATATTATGATGTAAATGTTCTTGATATTTTCTATTGTATATTAATTCTAGACTTAAAAAAACTATTATAAATAAATAATTCAAGATCATTTCATGGATATAAAATCAATCATGCCTACTCCTTTCAACAACAGAGACTGAAAACAGGGCTGAATGCATGTGAAACAAGTACTGATGTGTAGCTAGAAAATGTTTGTCCTTTTCACTTGAGACAAGTCATCTTGTGTTTCCCAGGCTGGCCTTGAACTTGTGGTCCTTCTGTACCAGCTTTCTGAGTAGCTGGTATTACAGGCATGCTGCTGCCAGCAGGACAAATTGTTTTATAGACTAATAAAATTAGGTATATATTAACTAAATTATAATATCATAAGTCAAAGCATAAATTGAATGCTTTGACATCAGGACATCTGTTGAAAATAACAAAAAAATTGTAATAAAAGAAATGATAAGAAAGTAAAAGGATATTTAACACAAAAGAAAATAACATCATTTCTGTTAAAAATTACACAGGACATTTTATATCATTTTTCATCCTTTAATTTTCCATTCCCATTAGGGAAGAAAAGTAAATAAATGTGGCATCAACATTGGAAAAAAGTATAAAGTTGTATTTGTAGTTCATATAAGAAAAATATATGAAAAAACCAAAAGAATCTTGATTTATTAGCGTCCATGAACATGTTTAGCAAGTGTGAAGGAGTCAAAGTCTGCATTTTCCTCTATACCCTAGCAACAAATAATATAGAAAATAACAAAAATGAAATTAAAAATTAATTTCCTGTTAAATATTTTTAATGGAACAAAAATTTTAGAAGTACACTTAACAAATGAGATGAATTATTCTACACTGAAAACTACAAAAGTCACAGAAACAAATTACAGACCTAAATAACCAGAAATGTATTTCTTCTTAAAGAATTGGTGGACGTCACTGGTCAAGTAGCAATACTCATCAAAATGTTGGGTATATAAATTGAAATTATTATCAGAACCTCAGCTAGCTGAAGAAACAGACAAGGAAATTATAAAGCTTGTAAGGAAATGAAAGGAATCTAAGAGAGTCAAAATAATCTTGCCAAACAAACCAAAGTTTTAGGGAGAATTAAACATGTTGGAGTAGAGACAGTTGCCAAAAAGTACTGCCTCTTAGGTCCCCAGACGAGATACCGGAAAACAGCGACTTAAGGACGGGGAGGAAGGCGTGGATCTCGGAAGTGCGAGGGAGTGGACACTTTGCTCTGCAAACACAAACCCATGAAAATACAAATTAAACAAGAATCAGATTTGAAATCCACGTGTCCCAATTTTCAAATATACTACCAAAGTCACAGAAGATAACCAGAAGATTATCGAGAATGGGTAGGTCTAGATCTAAGGACTTGAATTTAGATTTCCATGAACAAAAACTGACTCTTGAATTTTTATTTAAATTTAGTGTAAATTGTTAAATAAAGCTGTAGATATTTTACTTATTTTAGGGCACCATGCAAAATCTCATTTTTTGGAGTTCTAATAAATTTCTGTTGTTATGAGTGAGTTTAAATTTTTTTTCAAAAAATTCAATATATATATATATATAAATTATAATATTGATATCAGTTCTGTTTGTTTGTTTTTATTTTTTTTTTTGTGGTACTAGGGATTGAACTCTGGACCTTGTGCTTGATAGGAAGGGGCTTATGCCACTGAGCTATATCCCGGGGCCCCTAATATCAGTTTTAAATCCTGAACTCCTCAGTTATTTATTATAGTTTCTTTGTGCTGGAAACGTTCAATATTCTCTGTTCTTACTTTTCAAAACATGCAGGAAATTATCATCTCTTATAGTCATCCTACTGTATGTACAACAGCATCCCGGAACGCCTTGTTCCTTGTTAAAACTCAGCAGTCGCTGGCCCAGCCTTCATGCAAACCTCCTTCCTCCTGCGCTCTCCCTGGCTTCTGGCCACTACCTTCTGCTCATGATTTCCACGGCATAAGCCTTTTCTATTCCACACATGAGCGAGTCACGTGGCACTAGGTGTCTTGTTCACTGACCTGATGATCCACTGTCCTTGGGCCTCTGTGGTACTCCAACGTGTACACGCATTTCATTTTCTTTATTCATCAGCAGCCATATGCTTTAACTGTCTCCAGCTGTTAGGTATCGGGCCCCATGCTGCAGGAGACATGGAAGTGAAGGTGTCCCTTAGATTGAAGGAGTTTGGATTTTACCCCATCATGAGATCGCTGCATCCTATGGAAGTCCCTGGTTTTATTTCGTTGAAAAGCCTAAGTACTGCTTCCCACTGTCTCCACTTATGTGTGTCCTCGCCAACAGCACGCAAGCGCTTGTCCTCTCACAGCCTCCCTAGCCATTGCTATCGGTGGCCCTTTCCACACTGACCTTCTTACCACATGGCAGTGGCTTCTCATCCTGTTTTAACTTGCAGTTCTGTGGTGTTTAGTGATGCCGGACTTTTTTTCGTACTTGTTGGCCTTTTGTATATCTTCCTCAGAGAAAGAGGATTTTGATAAAGATAACAACACAATTTAATATGGATGGGAGTTTCTTTAAGAAATGAGGTTGGGGCAACTGAATATTAAGCCAAAAAAATCGAACTATATTCTTTTGCCACCTCACAAAATTATTCAAAACAGATACCAACTAAACACGAGTGAAAGGTATAGATCTCTTTGAGGAAAATAGATATTTTAATCTTTATGACTTTAATCTTTATGAGCCATTAATTTCATCTCAATTTTTAAGATAATGTGAAGCATTCCTGAAGTTGACTGTGCTGGTGACTGTTTGCAAGACCCTGCTATCAAAACTAGGATTTAAATGAAGACGACCATGGAAATAAGGATGAACATGATGATACTGACATATCTGGGAGAAAACAATCATTTTCATGTTACAATGTTTGTGTAAAGTACATTTCTACCACGAATGTCATTCAAAGCTTGAGGTTTTCATGAAAGAACCAACTTTATTGCTTTCTATTAATATTTCCTACTTCCTGGTCAAAGCCTTTGTAAGATTTCATGGGCAGGCTGCAGGTGGGATTCAACAAGGGGGTTGGAAGCGCGTGACACCGCACGTTGCTAATTGAAGATAGACAAAATGCACTCCAAGCATAAAAGTACAAAATTTCAGCATTTTAACACTTAAAAACTCAATTTTTTTTTTTTTTTTTTTTTTTTTTTTTTCTGGCTCAGGCCACCCTGAGGTCGGGGCTGGCGTGACACGTGGTGCCAAGAATCTAGTCGTGGTCCCCTGCGCCTGCCTACGCTTGCCTAAGCAGGTACTCTACACTACTGAACTATCTCCTCGCTGGCCCTAAAAACCTGAATGCTTTCACTCTTTCATCAAAACTGAAACAGCATTTCAATAACAGTCTGAGTCATCAGACTTCTTACAGAGTTTTTCACAGCCAGTAAGTGACAAGTTAAATTCATATACTTCTGAAATCAATTGAAAATTTCTTTTTCAGTTAATCAATAAAGCCCAAATCATTGTCCTATCCTCACTTTTGGCAACATGCATGTTGTATTTCTCTATTCTTGGATTCATCCACATTTCTTCCTTTACTGTCTGTCATGATAATCTTTCACAGCCTAAATAAATGCATACTGTGAGTATAATAGTAATAGTAATAACAGCAATAATATATGTATAGGGGTAAATCTCTAAGGGCAGAACTTTCTATAATTGAAGATTTCAAAAGACAAATGAATATCAAAGTTACCCAAATGCAATATGCAACTAGACAGACATGACCCATTAATAAATAGTAAGGATATGAATAAATGTAGTAAAAAAGATCCAGTGAAATAATGTATACAAAGTTGTGTCCCAAATATTTTTTTTTTAAATTTATCCATTGCGGAGCTCTGGAATGAGGACTATTTGGCATTCAATTCACTTAATATTAATCCTTGACCTTTTATATATTTATTCCTATCTTCAATTGCTCTGAGAAGAATTTCTTCCATTAGAGAATCTCCCCAGAAAACCAGAATATAAGACACATTAATACATTTAGTAGGTACCAAAATCAATAGTGTAGCTCATTTGTTGATTCTTTATCAACTTTAATAAAGACAATATCTTTCTGTAATTTTTCTCTTTCTCCTTAGTGGAAGTTTATTTTGTTCTCCTTGCAGGGATTTTTCCTTTTATGAATTTTGCTGGGATGGGTGCTAGTTTTTCTTCAGAATGTTACATTTTCTTAACTTTTGATTTTTATTAGAACATGTTACTGTACGTGATGGCTGTGCCGCTTGTATGAGACAGGACCCGTTCACACCTCACCTCGGTTCTCTCGGCATTCCTTTCCTGTTCTTGGGTCTCTCCCCCCTGAAAGACATGTATCTCCCTAGTTCTTATAATCCCTTCTTTTGTCCTTTATTTGAAACTGTAAGTACAATAAATCCAACACACAAGCTTAAATACTGCATTGTTTCTTTATAGAAGAAATCCAAAATATAAATTAGAATCTTTCATTTTAACACCATTATTTTTAATTCCAGGTTGTTTTATTTTTAGTGGACACCCCAAAACCATACATGATAATAATGAAAAGTGCGGCTTTTGAACCATGAATTACATCTCAATTTTTAAAATAATCGAAAGCATTTCTGAAGTTGCCTAATCCATTGACTGTTTATAAATCCTTGTTATCAAAACTAGGGTTAAAGTAAAGATGACATGTAATGTATCTCTTTTTTAATAGTTCTTTAGTTAGGAAAAATAAAATAAAAAAACCTGTTGAGGAAATTAATAAAATTTGTTTGTTTTTTAAATAAAATATTTAGTTATTTACTTATTTGTTTGGTACAGGGTCTCACAATGCACCTCTGACTCATGGTGATATGCCTGTCTCAGCCTCCCCAGCACTGGGATTAAAGGCGCGTGCCACTACGTCCTGTGTCCCAGGGCCAGCACAGCATGTGGTACTAGGGATCAAACTCCGGTCCTTATGCTTGCCAGGCAGGTGCCTAGACCCCTGAGCTATCTGCCCAGCCCCAAAAGTTTGCTTTTTAAGAATTAAATAATATCGATCGAATTGATGGAAGAG
The DNA here is from genome assembly GCA_002564285.1 of Tympanoctomys barrerae. Lineage (NCBI taxonomy): Eukaryota > Metazoa > Chordata > Mammalia > Rodentia > Octodontidae > Tympanoctomys > Tympanoctomys barrerae. Next base: position 12,148 of record NDGN011509843.1, read on the forward strand.
AAGGCAACTAACTGCAGAAGTGTTTCTCTCCTATGTCATAGTGTGTCGTGCATACAACACATCTGTGCATGGGCTTGTCTGTGTAATTCTGCCTTTCAGTGGCAGTAAAAAAAAATTTAAAAAAAAACCCTTTTGTTTCTAACAATAGTTTTCTGTTATTTTTTAGTATCATAAGATTTCTGGGATTGATTTTTAATTTTATCTTGAATGGAATGTCTAGTTTCCCCCACAGATGATGGAGATTAGATATTCTTGGAGTGTTTTCTATATTGTGTTAGTATTGTGAATCTCAATGGATGATTTCATCACAGCTTTCATTATTGTGGACTGTAACACCCATGGCAAGTCACAAGTTCAATTTAAATCTTTAGGTATAAATAGTGGGCATCATAATAGTGTGATTAGGGTTCTCTGTTTTCTGACTTCAATTTTACTCTTTCCACTTTAATGACTTTCTCCTACTTGTATGTTTTTCTGCTCTCTATGAAAAACTTCCTTCACTTGACTCTGAAGTAAATGATTTAGAGCATGGTCAGGAGACTTAATCTTGAAAGAGCAGATGGAATCCTTGGGGTTTATACTTCCCTTCTGTGCTGTGCTCTAGCCTAAGCACTTTAGTGTTTGCATAAGCTAAACCTGACCTGATATACACAACAACATGATTCGGCTCCAGGAACCTTCCAGACAGGGACATTTTTGTCTGAAGAATGAACATCTTGGCCTCCTAGATGTGGGTTTTGGTGTGATGTATGAATATCACCACCGTCTTTTGACTATGACTTTCTTAAGCATGAACTTCCATATGCCTGCAGGATGTAAACATATCAGAAGAAAGCGTTTTATTCATTTATTCTGTTTTTAAAAAATATATTCATCACATTATTCTCAACAGCTAACAGAGGGATGATGTTGAATAGGTTCTAATTATAGAAAGATTGTGTAGAGGGTTGATAGCTCTCAGCGAAGAGCCGGATGACCAAAATGTACTGAATCTAAATTCTTCAAGGTTTGATAAGGCTGTTTTAAATTTAAAAGGAAGGTATTTTTTCATATGTGTATCTTTCACTACTATATAGCTAAAATAGAGAATAATTATAAAATGTACCATTATTATTATTAGTCTTACATATCCATGCATATGAAACAATCCTAGCTCTCCTTAAAAAAAAAACTCTATTATGTTATTAGCCTAAATCCTTTCTAGATACAGTTTCCTCCCTCAGCCGAGTTTTAGAAAAGCGCTATGATCTTGCAGATACAACTCTATGCAAACTTATCATTTTAACTAAAATTTAATAAAATTTCTCTTTTCCTGCTTTCCATTTCTCTCAAAGCCATGCAAATAAATCATATTTGGGTTGTTTTTGTGCATGAAGCTCAAAGCCTGTGGCATGGCTGCAGAACGGAAGAAGCTGATCCAAACAGACATCGATTTCCTCCTTCTTCAAAACAGAAGAAATCTAATTTCTGAGGAGCCTGCTGGATGTGAAAATTTTTTCCCACACTGCTGTACGTCATCCCCCTAGAAACTTTAAGATTCTTCAAAAGTATCTACAAAATTAGGTGAAGGGTGAAATTATGAATTTCCCACTTGGAAGAAAGTGGCTTAAATTCTATCCAATTATTTGCCATGACAACCAGCTAAACACAAAAGAGCTGGAACGGATGGAGAGTGCCGCCTCTGTAATCATCACCGTGCGTCCTTCAAATCACGGATATGCAGCACCACCATCCCCGGCGACTTCAGGGCCATAAGCATGCACGGTAATTACACGCTTCGGAACACTCCACTTAAGTGCATCAATAATATAGTGAGCGAACATGTTCTTTAATTCTGCACCTGTAAGTGGAAGGAAAAATAAAGAAAATACCTCCATTTTTTAAAAAGGAAGAAAAATAAATTAGACAGCCAAGTTATTTTTTAGCCGCTTTGTGAGGTGTCCCTGTAAGCCTCAGACGGTTAATCCTTCAAGGTTTTCCATAAATATAATCAAATGACAAAATACCTCTGCTCATATGATTGCAAAGGTCAGGGCACACAAAAATAAAAGCTGAAAAACAGGAAAGAAAAGCAATTACATTTGATATTTTATCTTTAATGTACCCATTTTAGCTGAGCGTTAAAAATCCCAGGGTTACAATTCTTCTCCTTACACATCTCTGTACAACTGTTACTAAAGAGACTTAGAAGATAACACACCCTAATGGAGTACTACCTCCAGCACAAAGGAAAAATGAACCCAATGTAGCGTCATACAACTGCATTGCTCAGAGTGGCATTCTTATATATTTTAGAAGAAGAGGGCTGTGTGTGTGTGTGTGTGTGTGTGTGTGTGTGTGTGATTTGTTTTATAGAATGTAGATCCATATTTGTTTCCGAAGTGAAAAGTTAAGAAAGTCAATTGAAGAGAAAGGATAAGGCATTAGATCTTTAGGGAGAATAGGTGGCTAGTGGAAATCTTTAAGACCTTTTTCCTAGCTACACATATTTCAATAAAAATCCTTGACCTTTCTAAGATCAGAAATTTATTCTGGAAATAAAACGCTTTAGAATGATTCATTTCCTATATTCTTATGAAATTTCAGGGAAACATTTATGAAAAATACATGCAAAATTGTAATAAGGTTCAGATTCTTACAACTGGGAACAAGAAAGTGTTTGGTAGGTCCATTTTAAGTTTTCCACTTCAAAATAAAAGGGAAACATACACAAACAGTAATGTTTACAAGCAAATTGTGGACGTTTTTAATGGAAACACTCCATGCAAAATATGTTTATATGATGACCTCAAAATGCATTTCCTATTTAAGTATGAAAACTTTGACATAATTTTAGAGTATCTCAAGGAAAAAGACAGTGCTCTAAAATTCTAAAGGAAATAGAGTTTACTGAATAACCAGAACAGGATTTATTGGTTTTCAAAATAAAGGGTATCACAGAGTGAATCTTTGTTTGCGTTTCATTTTAGATGTGTAAATTGATGAATGTGCACATATTTTATTAAATCAATCATCTGTCCATAGATACGATATCACCTTCTGTTGATTTCCATAGATTTTTCTCAGTAGGAGAGTATCTCACTTGATAATTTAAAGACC
>NDGN011509850.1:2300-4800 GCA_002564285.1 Tympanoctomys barrerae
AGAGAGAGAGAGAGAGAGAGAGACAGACAGACAGACAGACAGACAGACAGAGACAGAGACAGCGACAGAGAGAGAGACAGAGAGTGACAGAGAAAGACAGAGAGACAGAGAGAGGGGAGAGGTGGTCCTGGGGGTGGAACCAAGGGTAGATATATAATTTATTAATATTCCTTATATACATATACATTGATAGCTATATACATAGACTGAAGGCAATTTTATATAAGATTATAAATAATTTTGTAGAACAATGTTCTACAAAAACATTGGTGTGAAATTTTCTATGTCATGACATTATATTGGAACTTAATAATTTGATAGCATTTTGGAATCTAAATGTTCAGATTAAGGATTCTCAACCTTTAATATACCTAAGTGGCACCCAAAACACATCACTAGCCTATTAACAGTAAAAAATAAATAGCAAAGACAAACCTGACAACGATATCGGGGGTGGCAGTACCTAAGTACTTAAGTCCCCATACTCCGGCAGGAAGAACTCCTTTGAGGTAGCATTTCTACCATGCCCTGGCCAGATCTTCATTTGTAGCTACCCTGGAAGTACTAGGGAGCAGGAAACCCATCTCCTGGGGTCCCCGTTCTGTGACTAGCTCCCAGCACAGCTTCTAGCATATACTAGAGGCTCCCATTTTGTCAAATAAAAATGAAAAAGGCAGAGACTTTCAAACTTTCTTCTTCGGCTTTATGATTGTGAGTAGCATGGGGACAAGGACAAGCAGTACATAAGTAGGAACAAAAATCACACCACCCACTTACCTCAGTCTTCCTGAGGCCCAGTACCCACTTCCACTGCCACCAGAACAACTGTACAAGGTCAAGTGTGTTTTGTATTAGCATAAATTCTTGCATTAACAAAATGAGCTTGGCACTTGGGAGGCTGAAAACAGGAGAATCACTACAAGTCCATTCTGTGTAGTGAGACCCTGTTGACCCTATCCTACATACCTTTTTTTAAAAAAGTGAGCTATATTCAAGGTAGGTTGTTTTAATTTAGAAAAAGTATCCACTTCCACTGCCACCAGACTAACTGTACATTGTCACATGTATTTTGTGTTTGCATAAATTTTTGTATTAAAAGTGAGCTGTACTTAAGGCAGCCTTTTAATTCAGAAAAGAGCATGAGTTTGGAGAGAAAGACTGCTTTGAACTCTATCAAAGCCAGCTTTCTGTTTTGTTTCATCAAGTCATTAGAAGGATAAAATGAGATAATATATGTAAAGAGCCCAGCACGTGGCATGGAATTCAATCTCTTCCTCTCACTGCTGCAGGCCTGGGAGTAGGGTGAGGAGGTGTGGGAAGGGTGCGAAGCTGCAAGGAGCGTGCCCTTGCAGGGCCATGCACCTTTCAAATCATGTCCTACTTGGCCAACGCAGACTTCAAGTCATTGTTGAGCGTGTTGTTTACTCTTCCGATCAAGACTATTCTCCCTCCCAGCCAAACCTTAAAACACAAAAACTTACACAGGATGCAACTATGTGTGAATGAATTTTTCTGCAGTCATCCACCAAACATGCATTTCTTTCTAACCCTTCTGAATGTCAGTGGCTCTTGGATTTATACCTTTTAGAATTAACTCATTCTGCTAATTATATAATATTTCTGTCTTGTTGCCCATTTCAGCTTATGCATATTTTATGCAAATTCCTCTATGCAAATTTGGCTTTATGTCTCTTATGCAAATATCCTTTGGATACTGTTCTACGTAATCTAAACTTAGGTGGCTGTATCAGTTGGCTTTGTGCTACAAGAATAAAATGTCTGAGACAGCTAATTTAATAAGAATAAAGGTTAATGTAGCTGATAGTATTGAAGGCCCAAGGACATGCTGGCTGCAGATACTTAATTCTGTTGGGGACCTCATGGCAAGTGGCTCATGGCAATGGTGGGAGTGTGTGCTGGCCAAGTATCGCTCATGGGAAAGAGAGCACTGGGAGTGAGGGAACAACCTCCTAGGGAGAAGTACCAAGGAGTCCTGAGGAAGCACCCTGCCAAGGTCACGCCCCAGTTGGCCTAAGCACCTCGCAGTAGGCCTCCTGTCCCCCAAGTCCACACCATCCTCCAGTAGTGGAATGCTGGGGACCATTTCCCTAAGCACAAATCTCTGGCCCTGCCCTTCTTCATCTTACACGTTTATCTGCACATGGTCATTTTTTCAACAGTTTAGCCAGGGAGAGGGGAGATAGCTCAGTGGCTAAGTGCCTGCCTGTCAAGTGCAAGGTCCTGAGTTCCATCCCTGGTGCTGAAAGAAAAAACAGAAAAACACAAACCTACGGGGTCGCGGAGATAGTTCAGTAGAATAAGTGCTTGTCTGGCAAGCACAAAGGCCTGTGTTCAATCCCAGGTTCAGTAATTAAAAAAAAAAAAAAAAAGTTTAGAATTCCAACGATTCTATATGGAGAAAAAGTGTAGTTTATTAGAGTGACTCTGGGGTTTAATCGCTTCAAAGTGTGATTTGTTCCTATTTTTCAAACCATCCTTA
>NDGN011509850.1:9800-21247 GCA_002564285.1 Tympanoctomys barrerae
ACAGCTCTTTCTTTGAGAGACTGTCATGAATGAAACCCAAATCCAAATAATTGCATTGTTTCTTTTTGGAAAGAGGGAAAGGAGCCAGAAGAGAACCAAAGTGTAGTACATATTAAGGCAGGTCATTAGGGAAAAGAAATGGGATGTAAAAATCCGACGTGTCTGTCTGTGCAGGCTGCCGGCCCCCCTCACTTGTTAACGCAACATCCATTGTGAGATGCGGCAGTTCTGTATAGTCAGAAGATGGCTCCAGCGCGTTAATTTTGCTCCTGTGTCTAGCAGGAGATTTCAGGGGCGAGATGCACCTCGGTGCTGTTTTCTTTCTCATTTTGGTGTTGTCTCACTTGGTTCAATACATCAAATTGAAGTATGTATGCTGCTTTAGAGGGTTTGTTAATATAGACGGTAAGGTTTTAAGCGAATGTACCCATATGTTCTGCTGAACAGGCCGCCCCCAAATAGCCTGCATGATTTTGCACGGAGAAAAGGGGCCACGACTGTACGTCACTGCTAAAAATGTTACCTATAGAAGGCAGGACTCCCTGGTGACACTTTGTCCCTGGCAAATCAGTGTTCACAGAGACGACACTTTTATCTTAGAAACAGTATGCTCTGGAAGAGCCAGCGTTTGTGTAAATAAGAGTGTACAAAAGAATGACATAATGTGATTAGGCAGGATAACATAGTTCATAATCCTCTAACTTTTTAAAATTAAGGCCTTTGAACTGCGTGATTATCTGTCCCTAGCGTCCCATCTGCCGAAGTCCAGGCTCACTTCTAAACAAATAATGACTGATAGAAACATATACACACACAGTGGGCATTTAATCCAATTACAAAGTCATGGCTTGAAATACTTTATTAAAAAAAGAATGATACATAAAATTTACTGCCTAGCTGGTGACTTTCGAGGTCATTCCTCTGCTACATAAGTGCCTAAAAAATTATAGGAAGTTGCGTGATTAGCAGCGAAAATGACGTGATGTCATGATGACCTTTAGTGGGGTTAACATGTAAATGGGCATTTAATGATAGAGAGCTGTTGGACTTACCTTATCCCAAACGCATGAGCTTTCAAGAGAATATTTAAAATACACCCTTGCTCACCATCATAGAAATTATTTTACCTGAAATGTTTTGTATCTTTACCACCACACAGATGCCCTAATTGTTTCACTTTTTCTTCATTCTTAAGAATTTTGGAGGCTGTTCATCATTTTTCTCCAGACAGCAATGATTCTTACCTTTGGTGTGGTTCTCATCCATGCGTTTTCAGTGAAAGCAAAACAAAACAAAGTGCATCTGAGACGTTTTACAAATGTGTTCAAAAATCACAGCCTGTTATCTACCTTCCATTTGAACAGTAGCAGAGGTTTTAAACCACTGCTGACCACTATAAAACAATGCATAATGGTTCCTTTAATGCTGGGGAGGGAGATATGGTCTATCAGTAAACACCGGTTTGATTTTCTTCGACTGACTCTAGTACCACTCTCCTAAGTGCACCGTCTGGTACTTCCCTTGATTTACATGTGCGGGCACACAGACACCCTCCACTCACACACACGTGCTGCTTTCTTTTTTCCTGTCCATGGCCAGGATGAAATTCTTTGAAAAATGCCAACAACAAAGCCAGAGGTTCGGTGTAACCTAAATACGAACTTGTTGCTTTTGGAAAGGTGGAATATTAGCACCATTTTGTAGGACAGAGGAGTTAAATGAAGGAGAGTGATTCTTTTATTCCTGCTCTATAGAATGATGTGCGCTAATCAGCAGGCAATGCCCTGTCAGTGAGCTAATTCAACTCTCTGCTAAAAGAAGTGTAGATTAATGGATAAAAGAGGTCTGTAGTAGGGTCACACTGATATGGATTCAACGTGTACAGCAGCTTGTCAGATGCCTGCTTGGATTAAATCTAACCTTTATTGTTGAAGGTTGCCATTTACCCTACTCTTTAGTGCCTCAATTTATTTTCTTCCCAGAATTTCCACATAAAAAATTATCATCTATTTGATTTCGAGAACAAATTTAGAGAGCCGATTTCATTATCTGTAAGAAACCTGGAGGCATTAAATACTGAAAAACACAGGGAATATTTAAGAGACATATTAACTGATTTATTCTAATTCTCAATGAGAATGAGACTTAATTTGACAAAGAAAAGGCCAGAATAGTTATGTAAAATTATTTCAATTTAAGGCAACTTTGAACAAAGGGTATACTTCTTTTAGCTGAAGGAACCAGGTTTTTCTTAAAGATTTTTTTAAAAAATTAATAATGTAGAACATGAAATTCTGAAAATTTGACTTATATCCAGCAAAATTACTTCCTGCTGTCATTTAAATTATGGCTGCCCTCTATAAAGGTGTCTTTAGGTGTATTAATTGAATTCCACACTATTTTCCAATAATAATCTGTAAAGTTCATCTGTCCATTCCTCACAGGATACCCACTGTGTATGAGGGGAGAACGTGTCTATTTCAGTAGCTTAATTTATTTTCATGATTCACTGATAATGACTGTCATCCAGGTTGTGCATCAGAATTAACCTTCATTGCACTGAGGTACATTACGATGACAGTCGGCGACACATTTCACCTACACAAAGGGCAATTTCTTCCCTTTTTATAATCATCCTCAGTGGCTGAAGATTGTTTGATAGCCGATTAATTTTTGAAGGAAATCAAGTGCAGGCTCCCAAAGCAGAGCTGGTGAGCATTCTTTTGCTAAGTGACTTCTAGGGTAATTATGTATTTTTTTAATTGCATCTAGAAAACTTAGAATCCTCCATTTCTGCCAGTGATTTTATGCCTAAACCTCTATTGTCTATAAAAAATACAGAAACTTAATCGGAAATGCCAAGATGGGGAGTCTTTAATTTTCTCAACAAGCCACTAAATGACAGATATAAATTCACCTATTCGTTATGGTTTCAGCCAGGTAATTTCATAGAAGGAAGAGCATCATTTTGAAGTTGCAATCATTCTCGTCTCCTTTTTCTAATTTCAAGTACATCCCAGAAGCTACCATACTCTACTGGTCGTGTCACCTTTCAATGGAAAGATACAAAACCAAACAGGTCCTGCAATCACTAAATTTAATTCAATTCTTTTGTTACAAATTGCTGTTTTGTGACATTGTACCTTTGTGGAAAAATGTGTAATTTGAGATCTGTATTATTGCAGAGTAAAACTGTACATTTTAATAGAGAACAGTAGTGAAAAGAAAAATTTACCTGAAGAAATCCTTCTTTATGAAGTAGTTAGAATATAAATCCTACATGGTTTCATATTCATGGGATTAGTATGGAATTGGAGCACTTTCCCTGTAGCAAAAGGGAAACAGAGAAAAAGTATTCACTTGCTGCTTTCTTGATTGACACTGAAACTCTATTCAATCTCTTTCCTTCACCCAATTAATTTATGAAAATATCAATGTACAAATAATCTCCTTGACAAACAGAATACAAAGCATGTGACAGTCATTAGAATTTCGTGCACCTTCCCCTAAAGTGGCGTAAGTCACCAAGCAACATTCTATCATGCTTCAGTTATTTTTTCCTACCTTACCTAATTAAGTAGACACATTTTTCCTATTTTTTTGAGACATTTTATAAGGAAGCGTTTTGTTTTGTACAGGGCGGGCATAGTTAATACTTGTTGCTGGAATGTGACAGGAAGTAGCCATTTATTAATTATTGAGAGCAACATAAAATCCATACAAATGCTCAGAGATCAGGCTAGAGTTTCTCTAGGAACCTTCATGGTGTGTCCTCATTTTAATGGTATTTACTTTTCTTACATCAAATATAGTAGGGCTCTAATTTGTCCTCTCTGCAAATGATGAGGATGGCCACAAAAGGTCCTGCTTATCTTATCAATTCTGAGTATTTTTTTTTTCTCATTTCTATTCCAATTGTTCTACTCACAGTGGAAGTACCCATCTTAACTCCTTAGAAAGCACTAGGAGGAGTTTTGGCATTTGCGGATGTATTTAAACTCTTTATTTTCATATTAGAATCTAGAATCTACTGTCTGATTACTTTCTGGGAAAGAGTTTTGCTACTTACGCCTGGGGAAACAAGCTTGCACTATTTGTGATCAAATATAATTTAAATATAAAAATATGTTTAAGAGATGCTGGCCAGCAATAAGGGTTAAATTAACATATGGAAAAAGATATGAAAGTCAGTCCTAATAAAACTTTCCTAAAATTCTCAGAGTTGACATTTAAGTATTAGTGTTTATATAATTCTTTTGATGCATCAAAATGTGTTCTCTAAAAACCATTTTGTCAGAAACTCTTCTTCCAGTTATAGAGAAAACATCTCCCATGGCATTTTAGTTCTGTTCTGTCCATTTTAACATAATGATGACAGAATATATATATATATATATATATATATATATATATATATAAACTTCCAGAACTTTAGACTTTCCTGTTCAATGTTTTGATTCTATGAGACTTGACTGTTGTTCTTCTAAAGGAATCTATTTACTGATAGGAAGGAGAAAAAAAAAACAATGAGGAATAAAATACAAAACATTGTGAGGGAACACTCACAATGCTTCAGGGTTTTTTTTCATTTTATAGTTAAATAATTACAAGGTTAGTCTATTCACAGCCAAACTTGAGTTCCATAGCAGCCCTCCAGCATAGTGGGCAGAACTTGCTGTTAGACAAGAAGTTAATATGTAAAGTCCTTATATCACTATTGATTTATTGATTTGTAATTGGTCATTAAAAAGAGGACAGAGACAAGTGACAAAGGTGGCAGTATGAGAAGAGGGAAGAAAAAGAAGCTAAGTTGAAGAGATGCCAGTGTGATGAGGTAAGCCGCGATGGAACACGTGCCCTCAGTGGACCCCGTCTGGACCATGCAGGATTGACCATACGCCTTGAGTCCAAAGCCACAGCCTTGGGCAATGTTATGCCCTAGACCTTGGACTGACAAAGAAGAGGAAATAGGAGAGAGGAAGAAAGAAAGGGAAGGAGGAAGAGAGGGATGTGTGGAAGGGGAGGAGAATGGGAGAAAAGAAAACTGTTCTCACAGAAATTTTCAGAAGTAGGTAAGAGGAAAAGCAGCCAACAAGAAAAAAGAAAAAAAGTACTTGAGCCCTTTGGATCCAAAGTGTTTCTTCCCACCCTAAGCCTAAACCTGCTGCATTATTTATAAACACATATTAGTGTCTGCTGAAACACAGTCTGGTCTTTACTCAGGGAATGCTTCAGAAATTATTTGTCTTTCATGGAGATAAGACACAACAAGATTAATGTAAGCATGAAGTTATCCATCTAGCTTCAACTTCAAGTTCTTTCAGACTCCTTCTTCTCTACTTTCTCTCATAGAAGGATTCTGTTGTCTGCTATGCCTTGTGGAATTGACTGGATTAATCAAATTAGGAGACCCACATACAATCTGACCTCTGTACAAAAGGCATGATGTAGGTCTGAGGTCTCCATAATATAATAACTACAACCATTGAAAATTGAAAATTCATAGTTGTGTATTGATTAATGGCTAAGAAAGGTATATTTGAAAATGTGTATTATGAGATTTTCTTAATATCCAGAGAAATCCATTTAAGTCCATTAGTTTCAGGTTATGACCACTGCCTTTGCTTTGAAATTGAAATACTTTAAAACACAAGCATCTTCCAAATTGTCTTATAAATTTTTCATCCTTAATATAGGTACTATAAGTCCAGTGTCAAACTTTGTAACGTTTCAAAACCACAACAGCCTATCCTTCCCTCCCTCTTCCTGTTTGTGTAGCTAGCAATCAGGAGATTCTTCTATATTCATCAGCAATCCATGTATGTATATATGTACATATATATTCATAAACTACTATATAATTTACTGTTAATTGACAGGTTTCATTGGCAGTTCTTGCTGTTAACACTTCATTGATTTTTCTCATAAATAAGTGTATTGTTCATTGAATTCAGCATCATTTTAAAAACTGTGGGGTGTTAAAAGTGTCAGTCTAGGGCCAGGTATATAGTCTAGTAGCATGAGTACCTGCCTGGCAAGCACAAGACCCTGAGTTCAATCCCTGGTGCTGCTCAACAAATATTAGAAAGAGTCAGTCTACCTTCTGACCATATAGTAGGGTATTAACATAAACTTATAATGTTGGCTCCAACTACACGGTATAGCTGATTATTTGGAAAATAGTAGTATTTTTCTCTGGATATCATTTATGATTTAGTATTCTTTGTTTCAAACAAAGCTTTCTTGGTCCAGTTTTATATTCCTAAATTACTTTTTAACTTTTCCTGCATGTTTCTACATGGAATTTTGTACCAAATAAGTATAAAATCCTCAAAAGTAAATAAATATTCCACCATGATGCTATTTCTTGGTTGTGAAATTACAGAGACAAAAATTGGAAGCTTGAATTTCAGAAGTTCAAACAAATGCCTTTTGGGAAATGTTCTTGTGAGTTTCATCTGCATACCTCAACTTCTGTCCCTAGATGAAGCAGTTTAGCAGATAAATGAACATATTTATAAGAACAAGCCAAGCATGTGCAGAGGACCTAGGAACTGAAGACCCAGCCTGCAACGGAGTTAATTTTTCAGGCTCCAATGGTAACTTTCAGAAAGACAGCTTCGCCTAGAAGTCCAGAGCTCCATGGCATATTGTGTCAAGAAGTACAAGTGTGCTTTTTAAACATACTGATGTTCCTTTTAATATAAAGATAAGGTGTATAATATTTTTAGTGTTAATAAAATACATTACATTTTAACTGCAATGAAGGCTTAGATCATCTTTGTTTGTGATACCAGGAAATGGAAAGAATAAGACATTTTTAAAGAGAATCAGTGGTATATCCTTCTGCCACAATTTAAGGGTTACAGAAGCACCTGCCTTCTGGCTAGCAGTATAGCAGCACATTTTAGTACATGTATCTTGTGTCCTAGAGTATGATTTAATTTGTGCTCTCTTGGATCCATGTAAGACTGAATCATCATGTGTGTCTATTTTAAGCACTGGATAGCGACACATAGATTTTCTCCTAAACAGTTTAAAAAATTATGGGCTTTAGAGTCATACTAGAGCTATTTCTTTCATTGTCAACACAAATTAATTTAATCAATACTTCCTTGAATTATTTGTTTTCCTTTGTTACCGTACTTACCTGCTATGAATAAGATAATCATTGGGTTATCAAGTTCTGTTTTGAAAGAAATCTTGGCAGAAGTTTTTCAGCCAGGTTAATAGGAAAGCAGGGGGCAAGGAAGATGTTTAACAGTCATTCATATCTTAGCATGAATTAGTTTAATTGGCTCACAGGTAGTAGTGGTATAGAAGCAGATGGGCATTAACTTATATTCTTTCAATGCTTGTAGTGAATTAATATTCATTGGCTACCTACAGAAGCGAGGCACTGTGCAGATGCTTACCTGCTCAGCTGTCGTGGTCTGCAACCTCTACCTTTACATAGATCACGCCAAGTGAGATCCTGAGTACAGAGAGGGAGGAGACGCTCATAAAGTGGAGGATGTGGTCGGTGCAGGAAGACCCAGAGACCCCGACTCAAGCCCGTCTCTGCTCCTGCCCGGCAGCAAAAGCGAGGGACTTGCGCAGGGCCTCACAACTCTGCCCTCCGTGGTTGGGAGGCGGTGATGGTGATCTGTGACAGCAGGGGACTGGAAGGCTTAGCCGTGGTAAATTTTACTGTGGAGAGATGGTAAACAAAGAGTGGCAGCAAAGATGCAAACTTACAGCTGTATAATATACACAAGTAAAATAAAATGTTCATGAACAAATAGGCAGTATCTTCTTTCAAGAAAAATATGCATTAAATTACTATGCATGTGTACATATGCTTATAATAAGTTTATATGTCTAATGATCCAAAATAAGAATGTTTGATTTTTATTTTCAGGGGAATCTATCTCCTTTTTCATTATTAGCCAAGCTCCCTTGCTTCTTGACAGATGGACAGTGACACACACGACTCACAGTGGGCCAGGGATTTCTTATTAGCCACACGTATTTATGTGAAGAGTGGTGGATTATCTTTAAATGTCTAAATTAAGAGCATAGTTATAGATTTTTTTGTTATTTTAATAACTTCAATAAAAATAAATGTTGCTTTCATCTAGATTAGTTACTCATATTTTATTTTAAAAAATTCAGGATCTTTCCTCTCTTTTCAGTTACTGGATCAATTGGGGGGAATCAAATTATTTTAAATATTTCCAATGGCACTGAGCAGACCAAGCCTATATGACAATTATAGACCCCACACAAGTTGGAAAAGTTATGGCATATTCTTGAAATTGTTTTCTTTCTTGGCTGTAAGGAATTTATTATTTTGAAGAAAAGAAGGGGTACAGAGTGGGACTGGTAAGTTTGATTTTAGGGGCTGCAGCAAGTCGACTTCACACTCTTGAAAGGCTGCTACCTGACCCAAACTTGGAAAGACTTGGGAAGTTGTCCAAATTAGAGTAAGAGTTCAACTTCCAAAAATGATGCCACATTGCAAAATATGAATTTCTATTTTGACTAAGCTTTTGGTGAATGTACACATACACCTCTAGGCTAAATCTAAGTACAATTTAAATTATTTTATTTATGTGTGTTGCTGTTCAATTTCATTGCAGTATTACCTATTAGAAAACAGCGTCAGGTCAGCAAATTTTTAAATTTAATTTAACTATTTTCCACACATTAATTATAATATAATTATAATTAAAAATAGCTTAATGATTTTTGCTGAGTTATTTTAAGCACATTTAATACATTGGTTTTGCTTTGTTGTTGTCATTAATTAGTCTTAATCCATAAAATGAGCTGATCTTTTGTATATAATTATTAAACATTTTTTATTTAAAGTTTAGCATTTATTGGGATATACTGTATTAAAATTTTTACTTGTTTAGGGAATGCCATGTCATAAAAGAGAAGAAAAATGTGATCTAGTGTGCTAAAATATAGGATAGGTTGTACTGAATGAGTTCTTACATTAATTACCTATTTCTACAACTCTATAGATATGTAATATCTCCACCCTAGAATGTTTAATCTATTATAAATTTAACAAATGTTTTTCTAGATAATATTTATCCATTGTGCTTATTTACACATGTGTGTACAACATAGATTAAGAAATATGTATTCCCATGATATTTAAATTCAAGTAATTATGCCTGATAAATGAATTCTTGGTGCCAGGTTGGAAGTTCTAATTTTTTGGATAATTGCGAGTTATTTCTTAGGGAGAAAATACAGCAATATCTGTTCGCATTCCCATCAAACACAGACTATAAGGCGCTCACTTATGGCTGTTTTTTTCTCCTGCTTTACCATCATCAGAGCAAAACACAAGACAACACGCTCCTGGGACGCGGCCGGGATCCGAGCGGTGGCTGGCACGCGGGTCATGCTCAGGGTGACGCCTGGAGCAGGAGCGCTGATTGCAGTCAGGATCTGGCCCTTCACAGCTGTGTGACTGGGGGGACTCCACAGCCCTCCTGTGCGGTAGGAATAGCAACGTGTAACTCAGAATTTGATGGTTTAAAATTAAACAACATAGTACAGGAAAAGCACGCGCACAGTGACCGGCTACGGAACGGTAGCCACTACCTTTACTTGTACATCAATCTTACGAAGAAAGTTGAAAAGATCTGGAACATAAATAAGAAACGCAGAAACTAAACTCTTCAAAAAACAGCTGGTTTGGGGCCCGGGAGATGGCTCAGTAGGATAAGCGCTTGCCTGACAAGCAGCAGGGCCTGAGTTCAATCCTCAGTTCTGCTCAAAACCAAAACCAAACCAAACAAACAAACAAACAAAAAAACAAAAAAAAACCCTGCTAGTTCAAAGAAGGGTGTCTGCTGGTCATATTTGGTCAAATATGTTTTTTTCCTCAAATGATAGAAATACTTGTTATACTATTTTGCTTATGTTTAGATATTCTCTCTCTCTCTCTCTCTCTCTCTCTCTCTCTCTCTCACTGATGTATTACTTTAATATTTTTCCCCTAAAAATTAAATTTCTAGACTGGAAATGATTTGCACGCTCTATACACTTAAAGTGACTTAGATGCTAAAATCCATGTAGCACATAAACTGAGCAACAAGTACACACGCGGTATCTACATTCCCCCCCAAAATTGGAAAGAGATCGGAGGAAATCTGACATAACGGCTCGTGCCGCGCCAGGGCAGGGTGAATCTATACAGATAAGATACCAAGAAAATTTTGCTACATCTGAAATATTCAAGTCAGAAGCCTTAGAAATCTTTTTATTTTGAGCCTGTGCATCAATGTACACACATTTCTACTTTCATTTAAGGTACACAACTATGCACGGGTCAGAGTTCCTCTCTAAAACCAGATGTAATTTGAAAAGCAAGACCATTTCCACATCCTAAAGCTCTGAAAACCTGGCATCCATACTCAATGCTGTATCGGCAAAGAAGTAAGAAAATACGGCCAGGAGACGCTCGCTTCCGTGTCTACAGTCAGCAGCCCGGAGGAAGCGCAGCGGGCTGGGCCTCCCCTCTGCCGCTCCAGCGGCCTCCAGCCTGCGCAGGTCCTCCTGCCTCGGCTGCCTGAGCGCGGAGGCCGCGGGACGTGCCCTCACGCCCGGGCAGGAGGATGGCAGTGGTTCGGTAGCAGTATTCATAAAACAGAGCGGTCAAGTAAGAGCTGAAACAACTCCTCTTAAGATAATAAGAAACATTTTCTTATTAATATTATTAAATATTTAAAGTAACTTTTACATCTAAAAATCTGGACTGGGAGATAAAACAGTCCAGAACAAAAATATTCACTATCTTTCCCAATGGAACTATAAATATTGGCGATCCTTCAGCATGCTTGAAATAAGTTAATTTTCTTTCTGTTTCAAGAGTAGAGAATATTCTCCAGAGAACATTTTTTTTTTTTTTTGTCCATAAAGCACATTTGCAACCATGTAAGCTAAAGTAAAAATACCTAAAAGATGTCAGGATTACAACATAATGAATTACAAGTTCAAGCAATTAAAGAGAATTCAGTTTATTATTATTTAATACTAAACTTCATGTAAAGTTATAGGATAACAAGTACCCTCTCAATAGTTTTGAGGCAGAAAACAAGTTCTGATGCCCAGTCAGTGTTTTTCAGGATCTATATTGTTTGATCATTCTTTTAAAACCTGATTGAAAAATTACCTTAAAATTATACCTTGTGTATGCAAATGTGCAAACCCATGAACATTTACATTAATACTAATGAGACAAACCATCTACTTACTTCAGTTCACAAGAGCCGCACACTTTAGACGGCTCAATTAAAGATTATTCAGATTAGAGAATTGATCCAGCGTAGAGTGAGATGTCCGCATTAGTGATTTCATCAAGGTTTAAAATGGAACTTCAAGTTTGGACAGAATATTCTGTCTGCTTCTTGTACTATGGATAACCACTAAGAAGATAACAATGT
>NDGN011509854.1:0-17177 GCA_002564285.1 Tympanoctomys barrerae
ATTTGATTTGAAACTGTCTCATTGCTATTTGTTTATCAATAAAATTATGGAAAAAAATAAATGATAAAAAAGAAAAGGAGATTAAAGAGGATTGAGAGCAATAACATCTTACAGAAGGGCACCCAAAGGTGATGTGAGACTTGTTCATTGATTAAGAACTGGAAAAAAACCTCCTCTAAACATCTTCAAGGACAGATAAAAACATAGAGCCATAAAACCATAAGACACCAGGGTAGTATTTTACATTTCTTCTGAATCTTTTGTGGTGCGCTGATCTAGGAACTCCAAAATGGGTGGCGCTTTATCTTTTCACTGTTTAAAACTCCCCAAAGAGGTAGTGAATTTTGATAGAAAAATAAATCACTCTTCCTAATTGAGAGTCCCAAGTTATTTTCAAATGTCACCTAGTTGTTGCGTCTTATTTCAGTGCCAAATTGGTGCCTCTTTAGTAATAGTCAAAGCGAAGACATTGATCCTTGTTGGGAAAAGAAGGTTCTCCTGTCCAAGCCAAGCCACAGAGGATTGGAAATGACTGCACACAGTGTGCTTTATGCTGTCCTGCAAAACACTGTGTTCCAAAAACACTTCTAGGAACTACTATAATGTACAAAGGCGCCTCTGCCAATCAGATCCTAGGTGACTGAACACTCCTCACCCCATTAGAACACAGTAACTTTGCCTGCAGGTCTTGTTATTAAAACAACAAAGCAATGTTCTTAAATGGGTCAGGAGATGAGCAGAAGCCCCATGAATCACCCTTGAATTAGTTTTAACTGATAGCTTTTGGCAGTGAGACTGATTAGGCTTTGGCTGGGTAGATACACATGCTGCTCCATCCCATCCTGTGTTGGGGAGGAGAAGGGATGGGGTAGCTCAAGAATCAGAACAGCAGCAATGATTTGCAAACTCCCTGGTCAGCTGTGTGGAACGTAATGTCAGCGTAAGTCTCTTAAAGTCAAACAACCAGGTCAAGTTTAGAGAGACTGTTTTTGAGCCTGGTTTATCCATTGGGATTTTTACAAATTTGAAAACAAACAAGATATTGGTGGTTTTCTTCATCTCTGTTTTAATTCCTTTTCCTATTTCATGGTGTCAGCTGAATGAAACATACCATTTATGACCTATATTTTTGTAAGCACATACTTTTACATTCAAAGTTCCAACGATTTCAGTAAAACATTGAAATATTAATAAAGAAGGAATAATGAGACTGACACTACCACTGGCAATATAAAGGTTATTTATTATTTCTAATACTGAAGTGATTTATACTAGATTCCTTGTCCAAAGCCTCAGAGATAATTAAAATTCATTGGCTGCACAAGTGTCTCATGAAATGTGTTAATGAGATTGTTTTCTGATATGCAAAAATGTCCTGACATGATTTTTAAATGCGCATTACACACACCCCCAACTAATTATACAAAATGCAACTGTTTCTTTTTGTCTATCACTAGAGGCTGAGCAGACTGCATTAGCCTGAACTGCATAATTCTGGCTTCATTTTTGTATCTGATACTATTGTAATGTTGTGCGGCACTGACTTAGCAACAGGAGTAAATGTTTGTTTTAAACGTGATTTCCTTTCTTCAGCCTCGTTGGAAACATGCCTGCATGAAGAAGCACTCTTTCAGTTTCTTCAGAAAAGTGAGCATGTGTTTGCATACACACACTCCTCTGCTTGTTTTCTCTTTCTCCTGGTGATGATTTTGATGGGGTGAGAGTTTGTGCTGGCAAAATTCCAAAGCATGGACGAATCATGCTGTGCTTTTATTAATGCAGCACTGAAAACATTATTGAAACATTATAGAAAATATTTGTGTCTGCTCCAACTTTGTATTAGTTTTCTAGGGCCCCTGTGATAAAGCACCATAAATGAGTGGTTTAAACAACAGGCATTTATTTCACAGTTCTGGAGACTAAAATTCCAAGATCCTCTGAGTTTCCATGAGGAATGTGAAAAATCTGTTCCATCCGTCTTCTAGCTTGTGGTGTTTTGTTGGAAATTGTCAGTATTTTTCACTTGTAGATTCTGTCCTTATCACTGCATGCTATTTTTTGTGTGTATGTTGGTCTCCAGAGTTTCCCTTTTCAAAAAGACCCAAGTCAGATTAGTGTTCATCCTACCCAGTATGACTTCATCTTAACTACATCTTCAACAACCATTTCCAAATAAGATCTCACTCTGAAATAGGGTTGAAATTTCAACCTATGAATTTTTGAAGGACACAATTTTTTGTATAACAAGTATTAAATAAACAATAGAGACTCTATCATTTGATAACTATCCATTGAGTGGTAGGCCCAAAAATAATGAAATAGAGATATTGGATTTCAAGTTTAGCATGCCATTTGCTTTTCAATTCCTACTAAGTGCCTCCATGAAACTCTTGGAGCACCAGGCAGAGGAGCTTTATCTATTGGGTGATCCTCACTGTTTACAAAACTTCTATCCAGCATTTCCTAGAAAGAGACATAAAAAAATACTCTATGACTGAGTTCTCAGTGATTTCAGCCGCTGAGTCCTTAACTGCTTCCATAATTTCTAGAAAATACATGAGACATGGGCTTAATTATGTGCATACAACCTTTCCTGGGGTCTGACCTGTCTCAATTACAAAATATGTAATAAACCAAATCTAGAGACCCTTCAAGATTTGCTAGTTCTTACAGGGAATTGCCTTAAATTCAAAACTGTGCTTCTAAGCTATCTTCTAGAACCTACAGAATATTGTTATAGAATAAAGAGGTAGATAGTATCATGTGGAAGACATGGTTTATCAGAACTTCATCAGTTATTACAAGGTACAAAAACCTGAGAAGAGATGTCTTAGTTACGATTTTTGTTACTGGGACAAAAAAAAACCCAACACCTAAAGTTCAAGGAGAAAAGGTTTACATAATTCACAGTTCATAGAGGTTTCAGTCATAATTGCTGGCTCTAAGACAGAGTGGATGGCAGACAGACATGGCACCCACAAGGGAACAAAGCAACAGTGGAAGACCTTAGCTCTTTTGTTCCATTTATCTTACCCAGGCTACTTATAGCAAGTAGCACTCACACTCTTAAACCTAGCATTGCATTGAGAATAATTCCAGCAACATTCAGTCTAGATCCAGCCACCTCTGGGGAAAAACCCACACCTATGACCTCATGAGGCTTTCGGGGGTGATGTCCAAACCCAACTCCTAACAAGAGGGAAATTAAAACTACAACTTCCTAAGAAGTAGTAGGAAAAGAGACACAATCTTTGTGAAATACAGAAGTGAGATTGAGTCTAGCAGGTGGAAATGAGGTCTGAAAGACCTGGAAATATCTAGCAGGTGGCATGCCAGGCTAGGGAAAGCCAAACCTGAGGTCATAGGGGTTTGCAGCAGACTTGAAGACTACAGGGAGTTCAATAATAAGAAACACAGACAAATGATTGGAATGTGAAGTGAGCCTCGGTTTCCTGAAGATTTGGCTGTGAGACATAGTGTAAACCCTCTGGACACTTTACATTTTCACCCTTATGATGTTGGAGGCTTTCTCTGTTGGAGTCCTATCTCTGGCATTGTGCAGTTCTCCTCAGCTCTCCTCCCTCATACTGTCCTTTTGCTAAACCCATTGACTCTGTGCTCCAAGGGAGGAATGGTGATCAGAACAGGCACAGGTCCAGTAGAACTGTAGGGCTGGCCATCTGATTGCAGGGAGCTGAGGACATACTGGGGATAAGCATAGGCCTTTCCAGGATGAGAAGCAGATAAGTGAATGATCACAGGAATCAACAAGGAAGTCATCTGCGTTCCTGACTCCCACTCTCACACGAAGTCTCTTCACCCGGCCCCTCCTCTCCCAACATCATCCTTACTCCGAGGACTCTACTTTGTGACTTCAAACCTGGATTCTTTCCCAAGCTCAACATTGCTACTTTCAGCACCCTGTTGAACTCTTCACTGTTGTGTCTCTATGAATCATTCTTCTTCAGAGAGACTTCCTAAACCATACAGGTTTCCTAAACATACATTTTACTATGACATTTCCTCACTTATAGCCTTCTAATGATTTTCTAAGATACTTAAGAGTGAAAATCCAAATTCCTTGGAATGGCCTCCAAGACTCAATGTTTCTTGAAGGTACCATGCATGTTCAGGCTTCAGAAACTTTGCATTTGCTTCTCCTATATTGTATCCAAGTCTTTAAAAATTGCTTAATAAGAATGAACTTCACAGGCTACCATAACACATTCAGCACATGCCCTGATATTAAACAGAAGGAGAAATTCACTTAGCTCAATTTAGTCTTCATCTAGATTCCTGATACAATTTTTTCAACACTAATGTGTACGCAAGTACAGTCATTAACAGATAAGTTTAGTCAATTGAAGACATTGACTAATCAGAAAGTGTGTCCCTTGATGGGAGGGACCCTCAGAACTATTGTCCTGGTCCTTATTGTTAGTCTTTTGAAGAAAATGACTCTGAGGTTTTAACTCTCAGTTTTAGAGGCTGAAAGACCAAGATCAGACTGTCTCATCTCTGGTAAGAGCCTTATGCAAGATGGCGACATGGCAGGAGCACAAGCAAGAGGGAGCAACCACACAGAGGTTAGACTTGCACTTTTACAGCAACCCTCTGGCAAGAACCAGGTGGATCAAGGACCACATCAGTTCTTCTGAGAGCAGCACTTCCAATTACAGTATATCCCTCTTGAGGTGCCACCTCTTTCAGCTCAATGTCACCACACTGGGGACCAAGTTTTCCACACTTGTCTCTAGGGAACCCACAAGGAAACCCTAGCCAAGCCATAACACTAACATTCCCAGGGCAAAAAAAAAAGTGACAAATGCAAATTAGTGTGAGATGGAAGAGTAACTGATATAGTGTACATCTTAATTGATATCCACATGGAAGTGTGGTTTCTGCATGTTCTTTTAATATATTTATTACAGGGTCTCATTACACAGATGAGACCCATAGTGATCCTCCCGTTTTCAGCCTCCCAAGTGCTGGGATTACATGTGCCACCATACCTCAATCGCTGTCTCAGAGCACCCAGGGGATGGGGCCAGCATAGCACAGTGGGGGATCAAACCCAGTCCCTGCGTCTGCCTAATGGTTTCTATGTGTCAATGGGAACTTGAAATGAGTGTTTTTGAAGTCATTTAAGTGACTAGATCATAAAACACATGAACACACTTCCTATGAGACACACACTAAGTAAAAGGAATTCTGCTCTTGAATTATGGCAGCTGACCTTGTGCTGATTTCCTTTGTGTGTCCCAGATAAGGAAGTGACTTCAGACTTGATAGACAGTCATCATCAAACTCCACAAAATTTAAAACAACAAATTCATAGTTCCCTATTATTTAATTTATGTGGAGTCACTTACCTGAACCCTACCTTTGTTTGTAAATCACATAAAATGGAACAAATTAAAATGCAGAGTTTTAAGTAGCAGGAATAGTAAGAAAATTCCCCAGGTGTCAGGTAGCCTGAAAGATAGAGCAGAATCACATGGGACATAGCCAAGGACTTGAAGGCTAGTTATTATAGTGTGTGAGTGTGTATATATGTGGAGGATTTACTAGAATAAATGCCTTAAGAGATTGTATTTAAAAGTTCTTAAGACAGCAGAGTGACTCTTGTAAGCCCATGTAGGAAGATCTGGAAACCATGAAAAACTGAGCTCCAGTAAAGCATGGGACTGAACTGTCTTTGTTTCTGATAAGGAAGGGAACAGGAAAGCTCATCCTCCTATGCCTGAGAGCCTGAAGAGTGTGAGCTGTGGGTCTGCCCCTTGCATCAGTGAGGGGTTCAGGCTTACACTTCCCTCAAAAACTTAGGGGTTCATGATTCTCCAAGATTAAAATTAACATGTGCTTCAGTGCCAATGATAATCCCAGGACCCCTACACAATGGCAGCCCCACTCAGTAGCCAGTGTATCTGTGGCTTCCATAGATAGGTGCAGTATCACTGACTCTGAACTTTCTCAAGTAAATCACACAGAATAGGTGAAGAACTAAAGCCACAGTGAGTAGCAGCATTAAAAGATCTATTTTTATACTACAGTACACTATAATATAAATTATGTTCAAATAATTAAAAATATTTAAAGGAATTAAGACTATAAGAAATATATAGGCGATAGGCAAATCTGTAGATTGAAACAAATCAAATAAAAATTTTCAAATCAAGCTATAATAAATAGAATAAGGATCTCTTTAAAAACAAATAAACCAAAACATTAAATTACTGTACAAGATAGATATGAGGAAATTAAGTAAAATACAACAAAAGAAGATAAATAAATTAAAAATATAAGATGAGAGACATAGAGGAATGAGATATAAAATACATGTGCTGCATGTATTTTAAGAGCAAAATGAAAATCATGAAAAGTTTAACAAAAACAAGATGATGGCTGAGAATATTGCAGAATTAATGCAAGACATGAATCCTTAAATCCAAGAATTAAGGGTTTTAAGTAAGATAAATAAAGGAAAAACTATTGACAATAGACTTTTCCTGGTAACAGTATAGGCCAGAGTACAAGTGAATAAAGCCTTTACAATGCTGAGAAAAACTAACTGTCAACCTAGAATTAGATTCTAAACAAACCATCCATCAAGAGTAAAAACACGAAAAGGACAATTTTAAACCAAAAAAAAAAAAAAAATAGAGACTTTACCACCCACATACCCTTGCTAAAGCAATTATTAAAAGATTTATCTCAGAAAGAAGAAAATTAAACACAGCAAAAGAGGATTTCCAAAAACAATAATGGACAAAACAATAATTGGCAAGTGGAAGATGAACCTAAACACATGTTAAGACGAGAAATGAAAATAATTATGAACAATGATGGGGTCAGAGGAGGAAATTTAAAGTGAAAAATTTTAGAAAACTGACATACAGAATGGGAGAATCACAGTTAAAGATTCTAAAGGTTTTGTAATGTTTAAAAATATAACAAAGCTATCAATTTGCTTTGGCCTTCATCCAGAGAGTCAGGAATATTCAGAATGAAGGGATAAACCATAAAAGCATAAGACTAAATGTCTGATTTTCAAACTAAGGGAAGGAAAAACAGATTTACAGAAAATCAGCCAGCTTAATACCTATTTTGAAAGGAAGAGGAACAAAATCACCCCAAAAATATGATGCAAAAAGCAAAAGATGAATTAATAGAAATAAACCAGAATAGGATTGATCTCAGTGCATTAACTTTAGCTACAAGGCAAAGATTGGCAGGTTGGATTTTTTAAAAAACAGAATTTAGCTATTTGATATTTTCAAAAGTTATACTTTGTCTTATTCTGGTTATACTAGTTTTCTTGGGTTGTCATAACAACATACCACAGACTGGGCTGCTTAAGCAAAAGAAATCTATATTTTCACAGTTCTAGAGGCTAAGAATCCAATATTCAGGCACACTCAGGACTCTCTTCCCAGTTGCAGACAGCCACCTTTTACTTTGTTTTGATGTCCTCATGTGGCCTCTCAGAGTGAGAGCAAGAAAAAGAGTAAGAAAGGTAGAGATCTAGACAGACATGGAGAATGAAACAGAGAGGGAGGCACAAAGATCTAGAGAGAGTAAATGCACTCTGGTGTCTCTCTCATAGAATCACTAATCCTATTTGTTGTAGTCAGGGTTTCCAAGGGAGTAAATTTAATACAGGACACATAATTTATAGGATTATTTTATGGTATTTACCCAAAGAGTCAAATGTAGAGGAGTATGGGTGATCTCTCCACACACTAGAGACCCAGAGAATCCAGCTGAAAGCCTGAACCCCACAGCGATGTCCTGCCTGAGTCCAGCTGAAGACCTAGAACACACTACAATGTCCTCTATGAGCTCAACTGGAGGTCTAGAGCCTAAGACAATGTCTCATGCAAGTCTGTATCAAGGATCTGCCCTGTGAAGGCCCAAAAGTCTGTGATGGAAGCTAGAAATTCTATACCAGCAGGATGAAGAATCTGTGCCCACAGGCTGAGGGATCTGCCCTGGAGCCAGGAGGAGATGCTCGAGGTAAGGACCAGAGCTCCCTGAAAAGAACCACAACCATCCTCAGCCACAGCAAGGTCCTGTGCTCCTCAGATGATGAGAACAGCTGAGTTCATAGCAGGAAATCCAGTGTGACAAACTGCTCCAGGAGAATCAACTGTGCACTGTCTTCCCCCCTAGTTCTCTTTCATGTTGTTGGCAATAATCTCCTCAGATGGGCCTTCCACAGCCAGCACCACACTGATTCAGTTCAGCTGGTGTTACACATGACAATTGGTTAATTTACCACACTCCACCCTGGTCTGCTTGGTAACCAGATACATTTCCTAAAACCATAATCTGAGGGAAGATTGTTGAGAAATTATGTCTTGTTTTAGTCAGATTTAGCACTCATTTCCACACCAAAATATCAAAATATTCAAAAGGGCATTCAAAATTCAAGGTTAAAAGTACAATACTTTGACTAATTAACATGATTACAAACACATCTAAAAACTACATTGAAATAATGTTTGAGAGCTATTACAATTATAGTCTTTGCATCCCATTAACTTTTCACAACAGTGCATGGCAATGCTAAGAAACACCTCCAGGGGTCTCCTGCATTTCCAGTACACTCTTCCCTCTGGTGAAACATCTCAGGTTTTTTCCCATGGTCCTGTTCCCTCTCAACAAGCGTGCTTGCCATCCACAGCTCCACTGGAGCCTCCCCTCTGGCTAAATGCTTCAATCATCCTGCTGGCTCTTCACTCTTAATTTCAAACATAAATCAGGGAATGAGCTCTCAACAATACGGGTGCCACCGTCGCAATAGTAGATTGCATTGAAATATTTCTGCCACCCAGACAATATTTCTAGACAAGCAAAATACAGCACAACTTCCTGCCAAAGCACAATATATTACTTGGGATCCAGGAGCCAAATGCAGTCCTTCTCAAGAGAAGCCTCCTGAGCCTCATCTTAAAGGGCAGCATTTCCAACAGTGCTCTGATTTTCCAGAATCTGACCAAAGTCTCCCAGATAGTTTCCAGCATATGGGGGCTGCGTCTTTGGCTAGTCTCTCTAAATTTTTCCAAATTAATTCCCAAAGCTCTTAAACCCAATGACCAGGCGATGTCACAGCAATAACCCCACTCTCCAAAACAAGTTCCGCAATAGTTACTTTTCAGTCATTGCTGAGACAAAATAATCAACAACCAAAGTTAAAGGAGGAAAGGTTTATTTAGTTCAAAGTTTCCAGAGGTTTTAGTCCATAGTTGGCTGGTTTCAAGGCAGAGTGGCACATGGTAGAGGGATAACTGTTCATAGTGATGGAAGATACCCAAAGTAATAAGATCAGAAGGGGAAAAACAAGCTTCCTTCTTCCACTTTCATTTTATTCAGTATACTCAGACTAGGGCAATGCAAATCTAATCAGTGGGCTGAACCAATAATCACCCACCCTTAATTTCAGCACTTTTAATCCCAGCGTGACATTAGAAATCAGTCACACATACTAGATTCAGACCCCTGTGAAAAGTGTGCCCACAGTGACCACATGAAGCTTTGCGAGGGCATCAGACACACGGAGAATCAAGGACCCGACCTTCCAATCTCATTTAACCTTATTTTCTTAAAGATCCCATCCTGAATGAAGCCAGTTAGGACTTCAATATATGAATGTTGAGGGGGAACAAATA
Organism: Tympanoctomys barrerae; assembly: GCA_002564285.1. Classification (NCBI taxonomy): domain Eukaryota; kingdom Metazoa; phylum Chordata; class Mammalia; order Rodentia; family Octodontidae; genus Tympanoctomys; species Tympanoctomys barrerae. The sequence goes on from NDGN011509854.1 coordinate 9,672, forward strand.
TTCAGTCCATAACACAGACTGTCCTCAAAGCAGAAAACAAGAATTACAAAGCTAATACTGTTTTATGGTAAATAAAAGAAATACAGCTGTTCTTGAGTCTGGGCTTCCAGAAGACGACCACACAGGGCTCCCCTGCCCAACCTCCATGGGAGACACCTGAATGAAATGAGAGAAATCCAGTCCAGTCTTCTCTCTGGCTGGGAACTTTTTCCCAGCTAAAACTCTTTGCATTGAACTAAACAACATTCAGGAGCAAAGCTTATAATCAACCATATTTTGGGGTCAGAATGTGAATTATACCTGTTAAGGTTTATCAAAATAAAAAGCATATAGGCATTTTTGAAAAGAAGTAACAAATGAACCAATGAAATAGAATGTAGAGGCAAGAAAGAGACCTGCACAAACACAGAAAAGAGCAAAGGCAAGTCAGTAGAGAAATCCAGTCCTTTTAGCAGAAGCTGCTGAATGTTACAAAATGCACATCCAGGTGTACCAAAAAGAGCATAGATTCAGATTTTATACACTCCACAAAAGCTAACTCAAAATGGATATAAAATGAAAAACTATAAATTTTCTAGAAGAAAACATGGGAGAAAAATCTGTGAACTTGGGTTTAGTGATAAACTTTTCGTTATAATATTAAAAACATGCTTCATAAAGAAAATCAAATTTTGTTAAAATGAAAAATTTCTGCCAGGCACGGTAGTGCATGACTACAATTTCAAGTAGTTAGGAGAGTGAGCCGGGAGGATGGCAAGTATGAGTATAGAAAAATAGACATCCCTAACTGGATTGCTTGACAAGAGAAAAGGGGAGATATTATGAATTATAAAACTAGAAATAAATAGTGAAGCAAGAACTGAGATTTAGGAGAGATTTAACCAGTCATACATAGGGGCCTCAGGTTCTGGCTCTTGTGGCTTACCGAGATCATGCTCACTTTGCAAATATCTATAAAACAAAATGTATGAAGGCGCTGTTTTCAAGGGTCCTCTAGACTTTTGGGTTACTAAACTGTGGTGCCCATAGCAAGGCTGAGGGAGGCCAGGTAAAGAGCAGTTAGGGCAGAGAGTGAACAGAGCAGGGGTCCCAGGAGTTGGACCCTGAGGAATAGCATGCCCGAGGAGCAGTGCCAGGGCTCACTCTATGATGCATAAAATCAGTCTTAAGTAGAATTGAACATAAAACCCAACACTTATTGAAGGAAGATCATGCAGACAAACCCATGACAATGTAACACCCATAAAGTTGAACATACCATAAAAAATTGCTAGGCATATAAAGAGTCAAGGAAGTGTGGTCCAAACCAGTAGTGAAAACAGTCAGTATAAGTAGCCAGAGGGATGAGAGATGTTGGCTTGTCTCAGAAGTTTCCAGAAGACTTCACAACAGGTATCAGACATATGTTCAAGAGCTTAAAGATAAAGAGGAACACAACAAGAGGAGAAGTGGGATAATTCAACAGAAAAATAGATTATAAAAATGAATCATGCAGAAATTCTAAAACTAACAAGATATAAGATCTAATGTGTTTCAAAATCATCAGATGAATTTTAAAGTAATCCAGAAGAAAAGATGAAAAAAATTCTGAAAATATTTGAACAGGATATCCAAACTTAGACATATAATATCCAAATTTAGACATACACTGGGAGAAAAAAATAAAATTAATAGAGCCTCATGAGACAAGAAGCAAACATACATACCATTGGAGGGCCAGATGGAAGAAAACAGAGACACTGGAGCCCATAAAAATTTTGAAGAAATAATGACTAAATATTTTCCAAATTTGATGAAAATTATAAGCCCACATTTTTTAAAGCCTTAAAAAAGTCTCAAGAACAATAAACTCAAAACAAACCACCTCACCTAGGCACATGATGATCAAGTCACTAAGAAACAAAGTCAAATTAAAAAAAAAAAACATAAAGCAAACCAGAAGAAAAAATAAAGGTAAAACAATTTTTAAAAGAAATCTGCTGACATCTTATTAGCCAAGAGAAATGGAACATTTTATAGTTCTGAGCCAAAAATAACTGTCAACGTAGAATTCTATATGTAGTGAGATTTCTTTCAAAAATAAAAGTAAACAAAGACACTTGTGTATATTTTAAAGTTCAGAGAATTCACCACTAACACAGTTTTACCATAAGAAATATTAAAAGGATCTTTCAGGCTCCTGAGAAATAACACCAGAAGGAAACTCAGACCTTACTGAAAGAGAGAAGATGGTGTACATAAGAATACATAGTGGTAAAAGGAGAGAGTTTCTGATCTTGAAATCATGTTTTATATAAAGAATACTAAATTATACATGGGCCCTATATTGTGTTTGTTAAAAATAAAAGTTAACAAGTTAACCCCAGATTTGGATTTTAAAAAGCAAAGCATTAAAATTATTGGAAGAAAAAGTCATGCCACTGGAATAAAGAATTATTTAATTAAGATAAAGAAAAAAACTGAAAAATGATCAATTTGGCATTATTACTAATAATCAAGAAAAACTTCTTCAAATAATAATGAAAACTTCCTCAAAACTTGTCAACTATTGGGAGAAGATAAATTCATGTCTTTTGCCAGACAAAGAAGAAAGTGTTAGAAAGTGTTTTATCAAACTCCTAAAAATATAATCAACCTAAAAGGGAAATAGTTTTGATTATATAATTCACAAAGGGACAAAAAATGGCAAGTCAATCATTTCTAAACCCATGAGTCAGGGCTGGCCAAATAGTTCAGTGGATTAAAGCGCCTGCAAGCAGGTACAGAGGCCAGAGGTTTGATCCCCAGGCCTGCGATGTGAGCCCCACCCCCGGGGCATGCTGAGATGGTGATTGAGACTGGGTGTGGTGATGCATACCTATAATTCCAGCCCTTGGGAGGCTGTAAACAGGCAGATCACTACCAGACTGATCTAGTAGTGAGACACTGAACACCCTGTAAGACTTTCCCTAATATATATATATATATATATATATATATATATATATATATATATTAAACCCATGAGTATTTAGGAAATATAAATTAACAGTGAGGAGCTGGGGAGATAGTTCGGCTGACTAAGCACCTGCCTGGCAAGCTCAAGGACCCAAGTTTGATCCCCAGAACTTGTATGTACCATGCAGGCCACTAAAACCAGGTGTGGTGGCACACACCTGTAATGTCAGCACTGGGGAGGCTGAGACAGGAGGATCACTAAGAGTCTGAGCTGTGTGGCGAGACCCTGTATCAAGTGAATTAATTAATTAATGACTTTAAAATTTATTTTAAAAAACCCCATCTAGATATCATTTCAAATTCCTATAAAACAGCATAATAAGATGATCATACTTAGTCACAGCAAGGATGTGGAAAATAGTGTACTTTGCCACATTGCACTGTAGGAGTGTATTCTTACACTAATCTGAAGAGTAATTTGATAATACTCAGCCAGGTGAAGGTTGTAAAGCTCCAGTGCACCATCTCCTTTTCTGGCTATCTATTACAGGGAATTCTTAAACAAGTACACAGAAGGATCCTCCCAGTAACATTCTCTGCAGCAATGTGTTTAATAGCTGAAGTGTGTAGATTATATTACTGCCCGTGAGTAGGGGAATGAATAGGAGCATATTCATACCTCAGACTTATGTATGGGAGTTTCAGGAATTTAATCCCTGTGAACAAATCTCAAAATCAGTAGCATGCTTTTGGTGAGAAAATATGAAAATATTGTCACCCTTTGGAGTGGTGAGAGAAAAAGATGGGGACTAGTTTGTCTGGTTCATGAATGAAAGATGGTAGAGAAAACGGTAGGATTCTGGATCCTGGATACCATGCGTACTATATTCATTCCATTAGAGAAATTAGCTTCTAGCCTGTTTAAGTCACTGTTGTGGTGAGACCTTTTTGGAAAAATTAGCCTTTTCATTAATGTACATACTATCCAAATTACCCGGCACTTCTTCGCTCTAACCAGTATGTGAAGGTCAATGGCAAATACTGAACAATCCTTCTTTGGGACATGGCTCAATACCCATCAAACCTATTCCTCAATTTGCTGTCATTTTGCACTGAGGCTCTGAAGTTCTTTTCCCTGTAACCTAGTAAAAGAAAGCTTATGTTTATTGTGGTATATATTTACCTTCTAATAATAAGAGTGGTGGACCACTGCTTTTACCTTTTTTTTTTTTCTCCCCCAAACCATTCTTTCTCTTAGCACAGCCCATGGTAAATAATGAAACCAGAAAATATTTCTTTCCAAGGCACTGGATATTTGCATGAGTTTCATTTTTTTCTCTTTTTCCTTCTGTCTGGTATATACTTTTAAGGATAATCAGGAAAAATAACTTTTCTGATTTACTTATTTTTTTTTCTCTGAGTGAATGCAAGGAATTTTTTCTGCAACACACAATTTATCACTTTTAGTGCAATTCTGTTTCTGACTGGGGGTGTCTTTAATACCAGTATGCAGAGTCCATCATGATTATTGGCTCTTGGTTTTCATTTTTCACTTCATTCCGATTAATCACAAGATGATGCCTTTTAGCTAATGGTCCTGAATCATCTCTGCCAGTTGGCCGTGCAGTGTGTGGAAAATAGTATCCAATTAGAATCTGGCTGCAGTCCCAAACATGCCAAAGTTTCAAAAGGTCAGTCCTAGTGTGAAGAGCACAAATTGTCACAAAAGATGCCGAAAGCCTAGTATAATCTGGTTCCTTCCAATGGTCAGCGCCTCTCGGAAACTCAGAAGGCACAGAACCTTTGCCAGATTGATCTGGGTTGAGGTGACAGGGTCACCAACTGTATGAACCTTTTCAGACTAGAACGTTCCTACAAAACGAGTCTTCCTGTGAAAGTGTTTCCGTGCCAAGAACTAGACGCCTCTTATAAACAAATTAAAAGAATCTCTCAGAAATTGAGAAAAATCTTCCTCAAGATTACATTGCTGCTCTTCACCTATCTGTGATCCCTTTTTAAAACCTTTTTCAGAGTGCCTGTCTTTACAACCTTGACTAGAACAGAGACAGCTCAACACTAATCATTGCGTGATTGTGGAGAAGTCATCAACAACATATGTGAGGTTTCTTCACTGGAAAAGAGCTCTCTAGATTTCCAACACATAAAGCTCTGAGATGCAAGATTTGTGATGAAAGGAGACTGTGCTTGGGCTCAGATCATATAAACTCTCATCACCACATTTCCAACAAGCCTGCCCAGATCTGAAGTGAAGACTCAAAGTCTTGTGCTCTCCTTAGGGTAGGCTTTACCAGTTGTTCAGTGATGCTTTCTGCTATTTTTCCTTCATCATCTTTTGCTTCTTTTCATAAAAGATTCCATGGTTTATTGGACTTCAACACAGTCAGAAATCCTATCAATATTATTGTCTCATTTTTCAATATTAAAGATTGCTATGTAAGAAAAATCACCTCCGCAGATTGGCATTGTGCTGCCAGCACCGTTTGAAAGTTTATGTTTTCTTTGCTGAAACGAAGACAAATGGGGGTGGTTAAAAACATTCTCTTTCCTTCCATGGCTAGCAAAAATTTGCAAATGCAGCTGTGAGCTGAGACCAGGTTTTGAAAAGGAAAAGAACATTCAAGAGCCCAAGCATTCTTAATTTAATTTTAATACATTCTCAGTCAAAGGCAAAAATGCAATATGAAAAGAAACACATATTTAAGGTTTAATTATTTTTGTGAACTATCATTATCATTTATATGCAGAGGAAAGGCCGGAGAGCACATGTTTTGGCTGCTGTCATTTTATTTCACTGTCCACAGAATATGACATAAAATAAGAGAGGTAACTGATGGGTTAGGAAGGACCCACTTACAATACAGTTGGCTGCCCACGTACAAATGTCAAAGTCTCCAAAGCAACCTAACATCTTTAGAATCAATCAAGTAATTAATGGAAATTAACTACGTGCCTCCAGCCACACTCAGTCTGTAGAGGAAAACATACAACCCTTTGTCCACGGAGGAAGCGAGGAGGAAATAAGACATATATTATAAATAAGAGAATAATGACAAGTCAAAGAGTCAAAGACCTATACACCCAGAGATCATTGTTTTGACCCAATTTACGTTTCTTGAATTAGACCTTGGACTGGTGCCATGAATCTGCTCTGAGGGAGTTCTAACACAAAACTTGAATGAAATTCACTATAGTAAGTATTGTAAAGAGTTGAAAATAGTAGCTGCCTTCATAAATAAATAATCTAAAAATCACAGAAAGAACAAGGAACTACTGTGAGATACAGATACCAGAAGTTAGATAAAAGTATCAAAGAGGGGATACGCAAAGAAGCCTTCTAGAAGGGGTGAGACTTGCTGTTTGAAAATATAAGTAAGTTATAAAAATAAAAGGGCAAGAGGGAAGTCAAGTCAATATCTTGAGTCATAAGAACAATTCAAATGAGAGCCACAATGAGAAACCATCTTTCTATAGTCAGAATAACTATTGTCAAGGAAAAAAGTGCTGGCGAAGATGTGGAGGAAAAGGAACTCTTGCACAACCTTAGTGGGAATATAAATTACTGCAGCCATTAAGCAATGTTGCACCCAAAACTAAAATTAGATCTTCTGTTTGATCTAGTTATCCTACTCCTGCATAAGTATCGAAAGGAAATGAAATCAGCATTCTAAAAAGAAATGTGCATGCTCATATTTATTGTGATGCTCTTTATAAGATAAGAAATCAGCCTTGGTCCCTACCAACAGGTGAATGAAAAAGAAAAGCTATATGTGCACAGTGGAATATATAGATATATGTCTATATCTGTGCATGAGTACAATAAAATTGTATTCAGCCATAAAGCAGAATGAAATAGTTATTTTCAGCATATGATTAAAAATGGAGAATATTGTTAAGTGAAATGAACCAGACACAGAAAGCAAGCACATCTCCTTTCTCATATGTGGAAGCTAAAAAAAGAAAATCTACCTGGATACGGAATAGTGACTGAGAAACGCTAGGGGAGGGGAGGGTGTGGGGGAGGGGCATAAAACAAGATTGAATTCGACCCGCGCACGCTCCGTGCCTGTGTGGAAATATCACACTGAACACCATTCACATGTATAACTAATACATGTAAATCTTCAAAACATTGGAAACACTGACATTTGTACATTAACAAATTTTATTTGCATTTACCATACTACCTATCAGACACTGAAGATACCTGAACAGTTAAAAAACAGGCAGCATTCTGTCCCCAGGAGCTGCTATTCTGGCAACGTTACAGGGAACAAGGTAAGACCAAGAAATGTCTGACTCTGAGCTTTGCCTTTTCCCCCTACACTTCCTGATCTTGTTGTCAAGCAGCATCAGATGTATTCATGCTGCTAAGGGAAAAGGACTATTATTGTAGGAAGAGACAAAAAGCCATAAATTGTCGTTGTTTTTCTGTTTTATTTCCTCCAAGCTAGGAAAATCAGCAGGGAAGCCCTGGAGGGTGGGAGTGAAGTATAGGAGTACATGGCACACAAACACAGACAGACAGACAGACAGACAGACAGACAGACA